>JBAJNP010000935.1:22577-73730 GCA_036877545.1 Yasuhikotakia modesta | reverse complement strand
AAAGTAAGAAAATCATGGTAAAACAACATAAAAATCTGAACAGGTCAAGGGGTTCACAAACTTTCAAGCAGCACTGTATATATATATATATATATATATATATCAGTGATAACAGCTTTGAAACTGTATGAATTATTTCATTTTTTGTTTGTTTTCTTTATTGACCTGATGCAATGAGAAGTCACGCATGTGCAATCTAAAATAACCAACCTGCCTTTTCTCTGATGTTCCTCTTCTGTTCATTGTTTTAAGTGTTTGCTAAGCTAACCTGCCTAGACTCAAGCTTGTGTGTATACTATCTGAAATGCTTTTGGAATCAAGATTATTATGATAAACCAACACTTTAAAATGCAAGATCAATGTGGCTATGACATAGCAGCTAACAATTCCAGTTGTTTTTATGTAATATGGAAAGCAGAATGTTAACATTTAAACATGTCATTAAGGGATGTTTGCCCCAGTAAAATCAACCAGCAGTTGCTTGGTTGAGTACATTGTTTAAGCAAAACTGGGTAGGGCTGGATGTTTCCTACCCTCCCCCATTTTCCTGATAAAGAATGTAGTAATCTGGTTTACTGGCAGTCCTAAGAGCTGCATTGATCTAATAATAAAAGATTCAGAGGCAGACAGACTCACTGCAGCACATAGGCTGAAGAGCAACATTGAATAACAAGGATTCTCGCTGTAAACCCTATGGATATTGGCCATTCAGACACGCTGCGTTTTGGTTTAATACAAGAGCAACAATTTTCAAGCATGTACAGAGCAAGCTAGTGTAAAAGTGCAATTAAAATGGTGTTTTATTTTACTGTTTGCTTTAAGGGGGCAGCTTTTTAAAATAGCCCTGAGTAACAATACCGATTTTTGTGCAAATTCGTCAAAAAAACCAAAGCGATGCATTAATTTCATCTAAAATAAAATTATTTATTATTTATTTTCAAAACTAAAATAAATGTGTGTAAATATTTTGCAAGTGTTATGAAAATGGTACAGTGACCAGCAGCACACATATCCTGTTATGTAGTACAGATAGTATACAAACCGGCTGCTGCTTTAGCCTTGTTTATGTGTTAGCATTAGCACCACTGTTAGCATTAACAAAGTACGTTCAGACCAAAGAACATAGGATGTGCCTGCTTGCATAGGAAGCAAGAATGCTCTTTGGGTTTTTTTTAAATTGTTAAGAAATGGATTGTCAGGTTCAGTATGAAGTTGTCAGGTCCATTCTTTCTTTCAGGTAGTTCTGTTTCTGTTACAAAAACATCAGTGCAAAACCACCTGCCCGTGACCAAAAGTGGAAGTTGCTTTGTGATATTTCAGATAGAAGTGATGTGATGCATAAGATCTCTTCATCTGCAGCGGCCACTGCAGGTGCTGTGGACACAACTGCAATCAACAACAGTGCTCGTCCACCCTGACCTTGAACCCTGACCTCTGACCTCCCCTTCACATAATGTTAACTCACTGATAATATTGTGCTGTCCTGCCTCCCCCCACCTCCTCCCTCATTCCCTCTCCCCCCCCATTTCCCTGCATAGACTGTCTCTGGAGATAATGACCATCCTGTGTCGCTGTGAGAATATCGAAACTTCGGAGGGTGTCCCCTTGGATGTGACAGGGGTCGCTCAGGTAATCATATTTAATGAAAGCCAACCAAATGAAAATAAGGAGTACATTTTCAGGCGCTCAGGATGTGAAAGACAGTGGCCTGGTTCCATTTCCTGCGTTGCGAACACACACACACACACACACATCCTCTCATGTTCTTCTCCACATACTTGAGTTCCGTTTTTCTCTGCAGTGAAGGAGAGAGAGATCCATCTCTCACTATCCTTGTCTGGTGTTTGGCTATGCAGCTCATGGCTCATACAACTAATGGCTCACGTCAATGTGGTCTGACTGCTAAGTTACTGTAATGGATGATGGATGAGTGGATCAGATAATTGGCCTTTGGGAATATTAAAAAGAATAATCTTTTATGTTGAGATGAATTCAGATGGTAGTTGAGGGAGAATCTTGGGCATGACTGTGTAAAAGAAAGTCCTGGAATCTGAATTCAGATCATTCCATTACAGGCCGCGGTCAAAACACATTTGATCTTTGTGGACCACACGTGGTTGTGTTTGTATGTTCATCCTACAAGTTCATTTTGTGTTTTCACCTTCATATCTTCCTTTAATCCCTCTTTCTTTCCGCTCCGCATTTTTCCCGTAGTTCATAGCCAACTTTTTTTGGTTTGTTTCCTTTTTTGCGTTTTCCACAGGATAACCCTTGAGATTATGACCCTGCAACCCAAGTGTGAGGATGTAGAGACAGCGGAGGGGGTAGCTATTACTGTCACAGGTGTGGCACAGGTAAACCACCTTACCTCACCTAACCTCAGATCCAAATGCCTCTTTCAGGTTTTCCAGGCTGGTTTCAGACCCAACAACCTGTTTGTTTTTGTTTGAATTTCAACCCATTGTGTTTCCTTCTTTACCGGTCCCCAAATCTGACCCTCCCTCAGGGCTAAACTGTGCCAGTGTTAGTATGAATCTGACTGAAGGTCATTGACTTGATTATTGTTCAGTTAAAAGGCCAATTAAGGACTGAACAAGTTGCTAATCATTGCTAAAATTACATTTACAGTTTCTTTCTGGGGAAATCTACCTTATATAATACTGTGACTCCATACAATGTTAATTAAAGGATTAATTTATTAATCTAAGAGTGCAAGAGTAAGAAAGTTTGTGTACATATAGTCTGTGACCTTCATGTCTTTTTAAAGATTATAGATGTTTTCCATTGTTTCAGTTTTTAAGTTTATTAAAGCTTCTCCCTAACAGATAAAAGATATCTGGATGAAATTACTCTGCTAATCATTTTAATTTGCACGTGATTGCTTTACTTTATACATATTTCGTTTTAGTGTTGTGATTGTGCCAAATTGACACTATTGTGGCCACATTTACCTTTAAGGAAAAACACTTGTTTACATGGTTACAAATAAGCATACACTTCTACTTGTACACTTTATAATGTAACTCATAAGCAGACTTCATTCTCAAACCTCATTTTCTATCTTCAGCTCTTACTCTTTCTGTGATTTATTAGTCTTACTAACAATGATAGCATTGTAACACAGAAAGGCAGTCCTGCTATTACAGGCCATTTATCTCTGGCAGCCACGTGTGATTGGATGTGGAACTTAAACAAGACATTCCACAGTTCAGTCTCCATAGAGACTATGACACTAAGTGTCTCCATACAGAGACTCAGAAATTACATTGGTCCTTCCTTTCAACATAGAGAAGGTCATTGTATAAAGTAAAAACAAAATTGTTTAGATATGCTGCCAAGCCCTCTAAACACTTCTTCATATTTAGAGAAGCGTGTCTGTTTTGATTTGTAAATGGAGGCCTTGCAGCAGTTGAAGTAACTGTTACTTATCTGTTGACAAGTTAGCTTGTTGCAATCTTCGTATTATTTCTGTGATAATCCAATCTGGCTTTGATCCAGCAGACAGATGCATATATTAGTCATATATTAGCTGGATAATCCAGAATTGTTTCATTATAAAAGAATAACAAATCTGGAAGGCTTTAAAAGAACAAAAAAGACCTAAATCCTAAAAACATTCTACTTTCGTTTCCGCTGTTTTGCATGATTTCCTCCTTTTGAGTTGCTGCTGTGGTTTCCAATGAGCACATAACAAATCTGTTGCAGTTTGGGTTGGGGGTATGATCATGTTGTTATCAATGCATGCAGACTGCAGTTGAATGTCAAGTCACTGCTCCCCCTGTTAACTGTTAATGGTGAAAGATCCCATAACTCATTAATATATTTAATGTCTAATCCTGTAGTTGACTGACTGCTGATTCTGAAAAGATTCCAGTTCACTACCACAGTCACTGCACTTTGAATTCACTCTTTCATTTCCACTGGTCTGTCAGTAGTCTGAGTCATCTAATAACATCAGGACCTATATAAAATGGCTCTGGGTCATAGCTTTTGAGTGGATTGTCTTTCATGTAGAATAGACCAGCCATTTATAGATGCCTGATACAGTGCATTACTCGTGTAATATGGAGTCTTTTGAGATTCAGACTGTCTAATGCTTTTCCCTATCCACTAATATAAGCTCCAGACAGTGAGTGCACCTTTGTTTTGTACTGTCTGTAAAACATTCTGTTTATTGACTGCACAACTATAGCGAGGTTACCAGACACCCTGACAGTGTTGGTTTAAGTTCAGCTTACTTCATAATGTCATATTGCTTTCAAGGATTAAAGGATATGTCCACCCTAAAGTGGAGTTTTTCTGATAACTATACAATAAACTTCCAGTGCAGCCTTAAATGGCTACTCTTGGCCCTAGCTGACAAATAAGGTTCTTATCTTACAAAATAAAGAATAGACCATTTTAACACATAAGCGGTAAATGTTATTTTTAACTTGTATATTACACTCCTTCATGCTTGAAAAGGTTCTTCTAGGTTTTAAACAGTGTCTGAAATCAGTGTAATGGGTGCAATACTGCCTTCTTCAGCTCTGGAGTGTGAAACAGAAATTAAATTCTATATCTGTAATTTTCATTATGGGGTGGACATATCCATTAAGTATAAAATAACCAGGCCACAAGTAGAAAAAAGTGTAAATGAGAATCTGGTTTTACATAATACAATACATAGTGTTTCACATCTGTAAAGAAGGATGAATGGTTTAAAATATTTTCTAAAATCATTGAAATATTCACAATGCTAATTGTTTTATTTTGCTGACTAATTCATTGTGAATATATTGTAAATATTGTTATATACTTTTATACACCTTTAATCTTTGATCCCATATTTTGTTTGATTACTATAATGTGTTCAACAGTTATTTCACCTACATATTAGCATCAAACCTTTTGCATGTAATTCAGTGGCATGAAAGATGATTGAAGCATGTCCATAACCAACCATGAGCTTTTTGCACAAGGATATTTGGCAACGTTTTTTGGTTTTGCTTAATGTTTAATCTGCCCTTCATACATACCTCATACATACCTTGTTATGTGTAAGAAATAAATAGACAAACAAAACAAACAGCCCAGCCCATAAAGCAAATGCAGAAAATCTGTCTGCTTTGTCAACAACATAGCAAAATAACCTATTTAGTTATGTGTCAAACTGCAAGTGATGATCATGTGTTTACAATGGTAGAAATATGAGACTGTTAGGAGGTTGAACAATTAGGCCTGTCACTGAAACTATATTAAATTATTACTATATTAAAGCACTTACATAGTAAAATCTAAACCATAAATGTAAACAGTAACACATCTGCTGTTTTGTATTGTGCTTGAGTAACAGGCAGCTAGATAACAGTGACAGTGTGTGTTCAGTGTGTGTGTCTGGGTTAGCACATGACCATATGTGTATTCTGCTGTCAGGTGAAGGTCATGACCGACAATGAGTTGCTTGGTTATGCCTGCGAACAGTTCCTGGGCAAGACAGTGGCAGAAATTAAAAGTGTGATTCTGCAGACGCTAGAAGGTCACCTGCGCTCTATTCTGGGTGAGTGTTGTTGAATGCTTGTGTCTCCCTTACCATTGTTATGAAATGTTCTTTATAATCCAGTAGAGATCAGGCAGTGTTCACAGTGAGTGTTCAAGCCGGATTAGACAAATGACCAGGAACCAGCATTTGGAACTCAATGTATCAGTCATGTTACACTCTTCCTCACTTAACTCAGACCTGTGTTTACAGGAACCCTGACTGTGGAGCAAATCTACCAGGACAGAGATCAGTTTGCCAGGCTTGTGAGGGAGGTTGCGGCCCCTGATGTGGGCAGGATGGGTATTGAGATCCTAAGCTTCACCATTAAGGTACAGTGTGCCTTATAAACAACAAGAGTTTCTGGTAGGGTTTGTAATCAGCAGAGCTGGCATTATGATATTATATCAACTTTAGAGTCATGAATAATGGATTGATGAGTCATTGTGAGTCATTGTTTCAAGTAAGGTTTACAATACAATAATTATAATGCATGTTTATCTGTGTGCATTTGACTTTGATGCTTTAAAAAATAGTTACAAGCTTACTATATTGTTAGTTCACAGTTTGAAGTTAATACTAATAATAAAATCTGTTGATGAAGAATAATGTTGTCTTAGCTCAGCTGTATGTGTGTGCTGTCTCAACAGGATGTCTATGATAAGGTGGACTATCTGAGTTCTTTGGGTAAATCTCAGACTGCTGCTGTTCAGAGAGATGCTGACATTGGAGTGGCTGAAGCCGAGAGAGATGCTGGAATCAGGGTGATCAGCAGAACAAGATGACAGAATATGTTTGCGGGGAAATGGTTTTAGTTCTAGGATCACCTGTCAGGAAAACTAAATTAGTGTCTATCTCATAGTATGTTCCAAGAAACTATTAGTGACATAAGTGTTGAAACAAGTGTCTGTGTTTCTCTGTGGAAAAACAGAGTGAAATTACATTTGTTAGAGTTCCATGTAATATCTGTGATCATTTCACAATAATGGTTAATACTTTTGTATGGAAATCTCTTGGTATCTACTTTATGGTTGTTTTTAAAAGGTTTTTGTTTAATAAGGGTTGTTAAATTGATGAATGGGTTAAACATAGTGCTGTAAAACAGCATGCACATCATTTTAGAGTTCCTACTCTGTGTGAATGCAACCAGAAAGAACCAGGAAGTGCTGGGGAAACTAATGGTTATAGGTGGATCACGTTGATTCCTGGTTCCTATAATTTAGTTCCTAGACCTACCCGGTGTGAAAGCAGCTTGTGTGAATGCTGTGTAAGAGTGAGTGTGTTTTCTGTTTCTCACACCCATTGTTCTCATGTTACAGGAAGCAGAATGTAAAAAGGAGATGATGGATATGAAGTTCCAAGCTGATACAAAAATGGCCGACTCAAAGCGAGAGCTGGAGATGCAGAAAGCTGCTTTCAATCAAGAAGTAAACACAAAGGTAAAGCCGAGCTATTTATTAATGGTTTATTTAGGCACTGGTTAGTCATTAAACATCATATGACTTTATTATTCGTATGAATACTATTGTTTATTAATTTTATAATATTACATATACATATAATATTACTTATTTTCTAAACTTTCTATTTTGTACTGCGTTCATATTTTGCTTCCTCATTGTTTTTCATTCCTCCTCTGATTCTTCACTCATTTCAGAAAGCTGAGGCGCAGTTGGCCTATGAACTTCAGGCAGCCAAGGAGCAGCAGAAGATCCGATTGGAGGAGATTGAGATTGAGGTGGTCCAGAGGAAGAAGCAAATCTCCATTGAGGAAAAGGAGATCATGAGGACTGATAAGGAGCTGATCGCCACTGTGAGGAGACCAGCTGAGGCCGAGGCCTACAAGATGCAGCAGCTCGCAGAGGCACAGAAGTGAGTGATGTAAATAAGGAGTTAATGAGAAGTTGGACAAATCTACTGACTGTAAATAAATCATGCACACTTATCAGAGTTTCTGACATAAGTCTGAAGCAGTTCTAGCATGTCTAAAAAATAAATATCTTTGAACCTCTGCTCCTGTCTGTCAGGATAAAGAAGGTGTTGACAGCACAGGCTGAAGCGGAGAAGATCAAGCGTATTGGAGAGGCAGAGGCTGGTTCCATTGAAGCTGTAGGTAAAGCTGAAGCAGAAAGGATGAGGCTGAAAGCTGATGCCTATCAGCAGTACGGAGAGGCTGCGAAAACCGCCCTCGTCCTGGAGGCTCTTCCAAAGGTGTGTGGAATTCTGGGAAAAACATAGCATAGCAATATATATGTCCTTATTAGTCACTTTTCTTTTTCCAATTCCCAAACACTTGACTGTGACCAGAACCATTGAAACCTACCAGTAGTAATAATATTGAGAATGCAAACTCATTTACATTTGATCAATGTCTGAATTTTTATCTTCACAGATTGCTGAGAAGGTTGCAGCTCCTCTGGCCCGTACCAATGAGATCGTGATCCTGAGCGGAGATGGTGGCCGTGTCACTGGGGAAGTGAATCGCCTGTTGGCTGAACTTCCTGTTTCTGTAAATGCTCTCACAGGGGTGGATCTGTCCAAGGTATTTTTAACTTTAGTACACAATTGGGCCAGTCTATCAAAATTTAAGCTTTTTCTTTACTGAACCCATGTTATTTTGATTTGTCTTGTTTTGATTTGTGAAAATGTAAATACTCTAGACTAAATACTGTATAAACTTGCTCCATTTGTGTTGTTTGGGTAAAAGAACAGAATGGCGAATGAATAACCATTAGCCAGATTGTTAAGTGTATTGCATTTAATCTGTTACATGTAAATAAACCTGTTGATGCTCCACAGATCCCATTACTGCAGAAAATGACCAACCCTCAAGCTTGAACACTCCCTCCAGTCAGCTGCCTTTCCAACACTTCAGTTACATGCACTTCCCATGATTGCCTTGAAAAGAAACACTTGAAAGCCATTTTATTTCTACAGATATAAGCAATTTAATTTTCTAGACCCCCAGTGAACTCTTTGCTATTGTTAAATCACTGTTTGCCTTAATTGTCTGGTTAATTTGTCTGTCTGTTTAAACGACATACCTCACTGTTATTCTGATAATCACAGAGCAGTTTAAAAAAAGTTAAAGTGAGCACCTATAGCTCTATTTATTAGTGGTCACATGGTTACATTTATGCAATGTGTTATATAGGGTTATATAAACGGTATATATAGAGAAGTATAGAAGTGCTTTTAGATTTGCTAGAGCATGTTTAGATGATTGATAAACAGTACATGATGTTTGAGTTTTTTTCGTCATTGTATAGTTGTCACGAGGGTTAGACTGACATTTTATCAGTTTTGATCTATATTCAGTTATGTAGACATGTTTATTTGTAATCGTGTCCTTACACAGTTCAGATGTGAAGTGCATAGACATCTATTAATGTTATCTGTGGCTAAAGGAGATTGTTTTCACTGTGATTGTTGGTCTGTTATAGGTCAGGACACACAATATTTAATCTTTTATGTGAACGTAACTAGTTTGTACCATTTTTATAGTGAATGCAAGTAAAACAGGACACTTAATGATTAATTAAAGTTATGACCCAAATGGTTACATCGTAAACATCACATTAATTAATGCTTAATGCATTAATATTGAAGAGTTTTTACTGGAATATTATACGGTTATTAGATGGTTAAAACTTTACACTCTTTACCAACTTTGCCTGTATTCACTCCATAATTTTATATTGTTTTGTCTATTCTTGGATGTATTCTTAACATTGTCCAAAATTTGCTAAAGTGGCAAGATTTAGAAACTTTTCTTTGCAGATACCAGATATTTTACCTCACCCAGTGTTTATGCAAGATGTTGAAAGCTTTAGTCCACTGTGTTTATGCTACAGTACAGAACCCTGTTCACACATCTGTGTACTGTTAATCTACCAACTGTTAATCCTAACAACTGCAAATTGTTATATCTCTTTCTCCTACAATGTTTCTATTTTTCTAGGCCTAATGCATTCAGGTTCAAAACAACTTACAGTTTACAGCAGGATCTTCATCTTTCTCTTCTTTTTTTCATCATTCTAAACATTTATGGTTGATACATCATACTACACTGATAGTACAATTCCTGATGTGTGTTGAAAGCTAATTATCAAATGTCCAGTTAATGTGAGCGCCCTGCCAGTTGTTTTGTGTATTTCATGTTTCATGTATATGTGAATTTGATTATTTACGGAATCATTTTATCATTTTATTTTTTACTCTGTTTTAGTGTTTTGTAGATGGTCTTCTGATTCTCAACTAAAAATTAAGAAAAACAGTTTGCCAAATATTTCAAATATCAGTAGGTCAAGCAGTATATTATTGGTGATCAGATGCCAACTATAATAAGATGTTTTACTTGTTTTATCAGTACAAATTGGATAAGTATTTGTACAGTTTTATTTCAGGAATGGGTGCTTTAATTTTTACAATCATTCTCATTAATATTCAATCTTTAAAATAGTGTTTGTTTTTGTTATCTGTCTCAACTGCAGAAAAAGGATCTATCCGCCTAAATGTAGCAGTTTTGTAAAATGCTGCACATCTTTCAAACTTTTATATCTGTAATCTAAACTAATTAACGCTGTTGTTTCTGAGATGAATATTCTTGTTTACATCACTAACAATCACATGTTAATAATGTGTTAAAGAGCAGTGCATATATTTAATGCATTGTTGAATACATCCCTTATTGCTATAGAATGAGCATACAATATATCTAATCTGTATGTTTTAGATTGCATTCAATAAATGTTTCTTGATTTAACATGTCTTGTTTTTGTAATTTGTGAAACCATTTTAAACATTGCTGGGCTACACCGGTACCATTTTCAGTAATGCAAACAATCTAAAGGAAAAAAGGGTTTTCAAGTGCAACTGCAATAAACATCACAATCATTTGAGGAGTATGACTTAAAGATGTCAACTTTAGTGACAGACTGCCAATAATATTGATTGTAAGCAAATAACAACTCCATGTGTCAGAGAACACATTTACATTCATGACAATTCTATTTCATGATTATAAACTGGTGACACAGGCATGTTGAAAAATACAGCAGTCTCTGCTGGAACTAAGCAACAAAATCTGATTAATCACTGTTGAAAAAAACTCAATTTCCCTGAAAAATGTTTACAGAAACATTCAACTAGTTGTTACTCTGAGTGACTTATGTTTTTTAAATCAGCACACTGTTTGTTGCAAAGTGACCAATGTGCTCCTAAACAAATGGACAAATATGTGGGCAAAGTTCCCTTCATTCATAGATACTGCTAATGCTCGGAGTTCTTGAATTAACATGGCTGGGATTTGGAGCCGAAGTGTGTGGTTGGGCGAAGGTACTTTAGCAGGGCTTGGGTTTATGGATGCTGTCATTAATGGATTGGCAATGTTACAAGAGGCTGTGCTGTCCAGGGAATTCAGTGAGTCGTCACTGTGATCCACAGAACTGTCATCTGTCTGTTCTACTTTGTGTGATTGTTCAACTTTAGTGCCAGTCAAAAAAGATGGATGCAAAATGCAAAAACAAAATTTGACCTATGAATTATTTGACTTTCCATCGTTTGCTATTTTATGAATAATACAATTGTATTATTAAGATGTAATGACCTTATATTAACTGAGCGACTACATGGCTTATACAGGAACACAAATAATTTCAAATAAATTCGTTTTGATACATCTCACATTAGCCACCAGGTGGCAGTGGAGTCCTGCCGAAAACCTACCTGGAAACTGATCGCTCATCTTTGAAGCGTTTATTTAACGTATTGTGAGTTACACATGTGTACATCACTTGCAAGGTGACTGGTCTCGCCTTAGGAAGGTAACGTTCAGGCACATGAGGGCTAATGGGATCTGGAGACTGGACTGTGTATTAAACAGGGCTGGTATTTATGAATAGAATGAAGAACCACCTAATAAGCAAAATTTAGTAGTAAATGTAATACTTTCAAGAAAGAAAATAATCAGCTGTCACCGTCTGGGTGTGTGCGCGGTGTGGTTGCAATATTTGGCATCTGCTTACCATGTGAAGCTTTCTTATTTCCTCTTGTCTGTAACAGAATGTATCCCCAGTATTGGAATTGAGATTGGTGCTGGTTAGATTGAGCTTGTAGAAGGAGATTGGATACTGCAGCCATTTCTCCACAGAAGCAGAGGAGTCTGGTTGGATAAACAACTGGTTGGGCCAGTGTAAATCAGCTGAGCTATTAACATCCCACTGATTGTAATTACACTGCAAAAGTACAAGGGTATATGCATACATGTGTGTGTGTGTAATAAGAAATATTTACACATATACTATTATACACAAACACTCTTACACATATACATATATACTTATACATATACACAGAACCTTATAACATTCATATATATTCATCCTGTAAGTCAGGGAGATTGTATGAGAATGTATGTATGTGACTGAAAGGAGGGGCAGAGGGGAGGTACTTTGTACTTGTGGTTATCAAACGGCACCATGTCCATTATCACATATACTGGACTTTAGGACAGCATGCCACTGTTACTTTGCAGCTGGGAAATATCCACCTGAAATAAACGTTTGACTCTAAACACACCAAAACAATGATCACACTGTAGTATCCCCTCAATATGTAGCTTGGTTCTAAATTCTTTCATAAATTGGTGATCAAATTGCATGCATAACCTAATGACTCTTAACACACTAAGTAAATGCCTCAGAGAATGTGTTTAGCAACATAAGGTTTTCAGCTTCAGCTGGTAATATACCTTGCCAGATTTAGTGATCAGCATTTCTGTGCAGATACTGCTGAATTTGTCCCAAAGCTCACAACCTTGCAGTGATACACGAACCGGCAGTGAGTTACTTCTGCTTCAGAGCTGTTTATTCTTCTGTGGGCCCTGTGCTGACTTCAACGAATAGGTTCCTACAGTCTAATCAATAATAGAACAATTTCAGTTTCACTTTTAAATATTTACAGCGCTAGTTCTCCACAAATGAAATGTTGCTATTATAGTAACTCTTTATATATTTAGATATCTATAGGGTTGTTCCTCCATAAAGGCTTTTACATTTGTGTATTTGGCAGATACTTTTATCCAAAGTAACTTACATTTGTGGAAGTCAAACCTGTATGGCTGTTCTGATGCCAGTACTTGTGCTAGAACATATTTCTCAATAAAACTGAGAATACACCTGAAACTGGTAAAGGGTGATAAAGGTCTGCAACTGAGAGAAAACATTCCTGCCTTGTGAATAATATACATAGTAAGTGGCCAAAGAATTTATCTGCTAAGGTCCAGCACAGACTCATTCTTCAGGGAGATACATGATGATCCATGGGACTGGAGCAACAAACAGGTTTATCCAGAGGCTTGTAGCTTCCAGAACCAATGATCTAGTAAGACTTTGCATAGCTTGTTACATTTCCATTACACAGCAAATAGTACTGAGGTGTGTGTTTGTTTATGAGAACATCAGTCTTGTCTTTGATCTTACAAGAGATCTCTAACCCTTCATCTAACCCTTCAAACACACACACATAGATGTTATGTCAGTTTGTCAACTTATTACTTTAAGAAGCTTCTCCACTATTTGTTGGTTCTGGTGAAACTATCCTTTTGTGTAATCCATGTTCAGCATCCATTGGATAAATCCAAATGGACCTTAAACATGATGGTGATGGGTTAAATGCAGGTCACATTTTGGGTATGGGTTACCATATCTGACAAAAACAAGTCACTTTCACTTTAAACACAATACTTTATTATTACCATTTATTTAGATGGATTGAAATGATTTAGCCTGTCAAATGCTCTATTTCCTATTTGGTAAACAAAAAATCTTATTTTTTTGGCTTTATTTGGGTGTCTTAAAATAGTGCTTAAAACCAGTCATGGCTAATAGGATTTAATAAAAATGTATTTTTTACAATGGAGTCTTAAGCAAACTAATTTTTAAACAGATTTTTAACATCTGAACATAAGGCTAAGATTAATTAGAGTAAGGCCTGTTTATACTGCAAGGTAAGCAGAAAGTGGAACAGTGCAACAGACTTATGTTGCTGCCAAAATTCAAAAGCTGCCATCTCATACAGAAACTAACACAATTTCTTCATCACTTTGAGCTTTCCGGTAAAAACAGCTATAAATATTATGATATGGTTAATTGGGTGTTGGCAATCATTAAAAAAAACTTTTAAAATTAAACAATTTCAATTAGAAAAAAACTAATTTACATTAGGAAACGTGACATTTACTTCCAAAGGTAATTAATCTAACAGAATGAAGCCCAACCACAAACTATGAATGTAAAGTATTAGCATAATCTGAACTCAAGTTTACTAAAGAGAAAGTCAATGTGTGTGGAACTTAAATGAAGCCTTAACTTAAATTTAAGGAGGGTTAGGTGCAATTAAGTCCTTTCCATTCTTGGTTTAAAGGAGGATTGTTACTCTTCAAAAACTGAAACTGCAGACCTTTAAATTGAAATTACCATAAATCCTTTCATGTAAGGCTTGGATTCCAACATCATGTCTATCTGTTTAACAATCTCTTTTCAGAGTAATAATTACAAATTCTCAGAAATGGTAGATACAGCATCATGGGCAATGCTGCAGGCTGGTGAAGCACAGATAAGCCACAACCTTGTTTTTATCTGTTAACGTGACCCAAGCAGTCAAAAACACCCCTCAGCCCAACCCTAACTGGGAGTCTGTCTCCACAGTAACTACAAGGGGGGCACTCCCATAGTAGCCAATAGATCTTTATCTCAATAGCTCTAGATGCTGAGGACAACTACAGTTGTAAAACCAGGTTCATTTGTGAATTAAAATAAACATCCAGAGGTGAATTCAGAGCATTGGTAGAGGACGAACTACATCTAGAACCACTGTAATGCATAAATATATGACTGTTCTGTTGCAATTAAAGTCTCATGAAATTCAAATGTAATATGTATTGAGACAGCAAAGCTTAGTGATGGTCTACAAAAGCATTTTTATAAGTATTGTATAAAGGCAATATTCACATTATAGATCAGTAATTTGTACAGATTCTACTTTATGATCAACGTCTGTGAGATTTACAATTGCTTAGACAAAACAAACTGATATCATGCTTAAAAGACATTTTTTGGTCCCTGAATGTTTTTCAACAACTTACAATTTTAAGTTTATTCTAAGGGTGGGATAGTTTGGGTGTGTGCACAAATACTTGCGTCAGAGAAAGTCCGGGAGCTAAGTCACTGTTCAGGGTCTGATATAGAAAATGAACCCGATTGGTTAAAAAACTAAAGGGCAGAAACATAAGGACACAACAGTCTTTGTGTCATCATCATATGCAAATTAGTAGCGAGCAATAAAACTCAAGACTCAGGGGCAAAATGTATATTTTAACAGCATGAAGACAACAGACTTGTGAAAACAAAAGTGAAAGGACGGGTAAATGTAACAAAAAAAGAGCAATTAAACTGCTTTTTAACACTTCCTTCAGGAATACTGCGGATGCAGATCTAAAGGTCAGTGTTTTTCACCGCAATTATGAAAAGCGGGATGGCAACTGTTCTTCCTTTCAGATGAATAGTCCGGTGTGATGCATCTTTTACGACTTCCAAAACAAGACTTCTAGGTAATATTTTGGACACACATGAATAGTTCTGCCATCGACTACATTGAAGTAATGATGTTGTTTAAACCATCTAAAGTTTTTTTTATCGTTTTAGTGTCTAATGTGATTGTAATTCTACAAGATATGCATACAATGTGTTTGATAAAAATAGATGTCAAATGAAAAGTGTTACATGATTCTTGCCCTTTAGACAGGATATCATCATATACTGTAAGTTCATTATTGAGACACTACAGTATAGATGATGTACTATCCAGGGGGGCAATACACCTCCAACAGCTTCTTGTTTAACTACAGACAGAGAGTGGCGATTAAACCGTTACCATTACTGAGTTTAGTAATGGTAAGGGTTCTGTTGCCTCTTTCAAAGTCATCTGGATAGAAGAGGATGAAAGCAACAAATGACAGAGGGAACAGGTGGATAAAAGAGCTAGAAAATAAGTGGACTGAAATTTAGTCAAGGAAACATATTTTCTGTTGTGTGTTTTCTGTAACATTTTCATAAAATTTTCTGTTTAAGGATTCTTTTGCATATAATAAATAACATTCTGCTTGTCATGTGTCATTAGCTACCTTATTGTTGTTTGATGTCTGACAACATTGTAGTGAGTTAAAGAACCACAGGCTCAATCCAAAGATGAGAGCAATGAGAATTTTGGCTTTAATTTCAAAGACTAACTCATGCAGCCAAAAAATTAAGAGTGAGAACCAGTGAACATGATAGAGAAAAAAAAGCTCTACCAAGGCCAGATTACCATAAATATTTGAGTCAATATGGCCAAAAATATATATTATTGCTCTTTTAAAACTCACTATTCTGAATTAATGAGAAGGACTTCAAATCGCTTTTACACACTTAATAAAAAAAACTTTACATTGTTTGCATTATTTTGATATACATCATCTTTATTAAAGACAAAAAACAGTTTTAACTGCTACATAAAAAGCATGACATTTACACTATGTATAACTGCTCACTGAATAAGTGAGTTGGTTCTGTCAGCCCCATTTGCATATTTGTGCCAAAGCTCTGACTTCTGGTGTCTGCAGATAAAGTGACTGTACTTTTTCACCAACGAAAGTCCACCTCCCTCAGTAAAACTGTGAGAACTTTATCTGTCTGGACCTTTTCCACATACTTTATCAAATTATGAAGCAAAAAGTCACTCAACTGATGAAAGTACAGAATTATACTACACATTAAAAGAGCTCCACTCAGCAGCAGTCAGTAACTGAGTACAGTTACAGTTGAAAGTGATTTCAGGACATTGTATTGATATAACAAAGACATTTTGTATGCTCTCCACCAAACACAACACCCTGATCCATTCATAATGGTTGTACAAGAAGATTATAATTAATACAAAACCAGTATTAATTTGAAAACAGTATGATATGCCTGAAAGATGGGTGTGACACAACAATCTTGTTCATGACATTAACTATTAGTCTAAATTAAACCACAAATTGTTTTATAAACCTTTACTTCACTAAAACACTAATTCCAAATTGACAGTATAGGTTAATGTGCCAAATTGCTTTCTTCTTTTGGCTTTAACTTCTTTAACTATAACTTGTACGTTTCTGCATCTCTCTGCGTTGGTTAAGCCCTGACCCTGAGCATTTAAATTCAGAACATTACTTCCTCAACTTGGCAGAGACTTTTAAGCGCACTTCACGCAAGAAAATGTTCATTAGGTCATTTCCAGCTTCCTGTATTATTCGGGCTATCAGCTGCCCTCCAGGACCAATAACCATTTTCTGCAAGAAAGAAAGATTAAAAAGATCACTGTAGAATGAGACATAATAATGTTACAGTTTCATTAGCTAGTGATGACATGCTTGATTTCTGTTTTCCACACTTTTTTGTTCTGTGAATCCAGAGTACCAATATCTGTACTGCCTACTGTGTACTGCATACAAATTTTTTGCTAATTTACATAATCTGTATCATTTTACTGACAATGTTCAACTTTAAGTTTTCTGTAAAGCAGCTTTGAAATGATATGTATTATGAGAAGCACTATAGAAATAAATGTACATTTACTACCATTATTACTATATACTATATGGTAATTATACTAAACATTACACAGAAACAAATGTTACACATTTTACATTTTCTTTCCTTAACAAATACACAACATGGATCATTACCTTAAAAACAGTGACAAGGGAGTCTAACCATTTTAAATGAAAGTGACCAGAAACCCATTACATTTATCTAAAAACAGTAACCACAGATCTCACCATGTGACTGTCTTTCTTTACGTATAGTTTGATTGATATCTCGAGTGCCCCATCCTCAGACTCCTTCCAGATTTCAATTTGCTGCAAAGAGAACAAAGTAATCATAAGGAAAAATAATAACAACGTTCCAGAAAACATAAAGCTCCATTCCAAACTTTAAGAAATTATAGAATCCTGATGATGAATGAATGACCTTGTGTGTTATATGTTTTACACAAATACATAGAACAAAAACATCACTCAGGAGTATGACAGATACTGTTTTAAATTCTATGGCTTTAAAATGACAGCTGAGCATTTGTCTTTAAGGAGGAAGGACTTGAACACAGTGAGGTGAATGTAAGCAGCATGCATTGGTATTATGTCAACAGCAGTACACTGACATAGTCCCATAGAACTTACTTGGGTCATAGTATAGGGCACCTCCTTAGGCAGATGCTGAAGAAGTTTCTCTTTGACAGTACTGATGCACACTTCCTCAGGACTTTGATCTGTCAGCACTTCACTGTGGTACTGCCACTGGCGAGGCTGTGCGCTTTGAATCAGGTAACTCTGTGGTACATGTTCAAACACAGAATGAAGATTTAGCTTAGACAATAGACTGAATTGTTACCTAAATCTATACATCCTGAAAAAAACCTGGCAGTCCTAGGCTACATGTCATATTAAAACTGTAAGCCAAACTAAAACATTGACAACAATTTTCTGGTTCGGAAATTATGTATATTTATATTATAATATACACATATAATATACATATAAAATCAGAACGTTTTATACAGTATTAAAACAGCACGCTTTACTGTCAGTTTTAGAAACAGATGAACAGTTGAACTGGTTAGCAATGTTATTGTGTTATGTGCTCAGAAACTATTCTTTGTTCATTTTAAACCAACAAAAATTACAGATTCAATACTTAGATGTGGCCTCTAACCTTTAATGTTTCCACATCCTCTCTGTCGACAGCACTTAACATGAATACATCTTTAAAATGTGGCCACCCATTGCAGCTCCTCAGATACTTCAGCTTTTCTTTGTTTAGTCTGTCTTTAGTTTGACCCTCCACAGACTCTTTCTCAATGCTCTCAGAAATCGGTTCCTCAGTGGGTTTACTTTGGCGTTTGTCTGCTAATGTCCGATTTGACTTTACACCACCAATCCTGATCTTCTTTCCATTCACTATCCCCTCTGTCAGCTGTGCCGTGATGTCTAGCAGCAATATTTTGCTCTTCAATTGGTCCACCTGTACATAACAGGTGCATTTGTGTCATTAATCTGTGTTTTCTCCTCATTATGTAAGAAACATATTCCTTAAAAGCAGTACATTTTTTACCAAATTTCATTACATTCACTTGTGCCAATAACAAAAGATATAGACTAGCCATCACATGTTATATATATTATATGTGTCACATTACATTGATAATGTGGCAGTACTATTACATTGATACTGCATAATGTAATGTATCACATTAGATTATACATAATATTATTATTTCCTCAGCAAATTAACCATGTGATTGGAAAGATCAATATGAAATGGTGTTACCTTATTAAGAACAAGGATGGCAGGCACATCTGGATTTAGGGCCAAGCACTTCAGTACCTCATAGTCCAGCTTGTTGCGGGACCATTTATCAGACACATCAACTAATACCACAACTGCAAATACATAGAAAATAAAGCTGAGATGCAGCACCCAACATATCACCATGACAACATGGTGCAAAGACATCACTGTCCAAAAACAAGCATGTACTAACTTTCCCAAAGTTTTCCCCAAGTACAAATCACAAGATAATACATTTACCTACCCATGTCAGCCTCCTGCAGAGACTCAAAAGGATCCACCAAAAGAGATTTCTCCAGCTGGTGTCTGTTAAACAGATATTAAAGATTTCTAAATAAGTGGTATCATACTAAAGTTATTAACAAAAAAATATATAATGCTGGGCTAATTAAAAAGGTTTTTTGAAAATTCCTTATTTGGCATTAGTTGACTGTCCAAACTCATGCTATTGGTTAAGGCATTACATTCCATTACATTTTTCAGGAAAATTAGCTTACAAACAAGTTACTTAAAGTTGAGTCAACATATTTATCTGCAACAGGAGAAAATAACATCCAAATAACAAATTACACTCTTTATTTTTCTATTTACTTTACTCTCTATACTCTTTAACTAAGTATAGAGGCAGAATACCAGTCAAGAGACTGCTGTACTGTAAACTCACTTTTTAGCCTTCTTTGGGGTGGTAAGACCAGGGGTATCCAACAGAACCTGATAAAAAGAAACGCTATTAAAAAGTGCCTTTTCAAAACATATGTATTTGGATATTATGGGTGTGCTTACAATTTGTGTGTCATCCTCTGTCAGGACCCCAACAGCACGTGATCTTGTTGTGTGCACTTTTTCTGACACTGCAAACAACTGTGAAGATGAAAAATGCATGTTTAACACTTCATCCATTGTGTATAAGCACCAATATATATCATACAATATAGGGCTTATTCTACTGCACATAATAACACCTTTCTGCCCAGCAGCTGATTTGTCAGTGTGGATTTCCCTGCATTCGGAGCGCCTACTATGGCCACTTTAAGGGACTTTGGGTTTTCAGGTTGATCTGGTTCTTTGAGCAATAACGAAAATTGATGACCTGAGATGAAGAGAACAAAAATTTGTTTAACGACTTGCTTATAATATCGTAAATGTCTGCAAAGATTAGATTACAAGAATTCAGTTTTTTCTTATCGCTGAAAAAGCAGCAACGCTTGGAGGGGGGCAGGGTTGATTCTGACCGCTGTCTGGTGGGATGGGGTGATGATAGTGACCCTCGTTGGACACAACAGCTCTGTTCTTTAATCTGTTCAAAAAAGCATCTGAAGACACCAAACGGGCCGGAGCAGACAGAAAGACACGTTTCCTTACTGCGCCTGTACAAGCAACGAACGGCAACAAGGTGATCAAAAAGAAAATTGGTAAGAGATTAAAGATTTTTCTATCGGTTAATTTCATTCCTGAAAGTCTACTAGTAAATATGATAAACAGTTTTTGTATTATTTAAATAGCTTAATGTCCGGTTAACGAACCTGTGCGCAGATACAGTGGCGCATGTTCTGTGGCTGCTGTCACTGTTCGAACCGTCGAAATTCGCAAAGATGTCCGTAAAAACGTCTCGCAAAGTCGCAAGGTCATGCTGAAGTCTGTTTCTCTACATCAAAAACTAGTTTAAATATGTTGCGCTTAGGATGCTTCTTGAACAAGGTTATTTCACCTCCGTGTTTGTGTACACATGTGTGAAGGGCGCAGACATGTTGCTTTAGAGGAGTTAAATGGAGTCGTCTAACTATAATTTACACATTACTGCCATCTGCTGCTTAGGTGCCACTATAAACAAAAATGTAGGTCTACATTCATTGCGTTATTTTCTGTAGGAAGAAAGACTTTCTGCATGCTCTGCTAATGTTTTTGCATAAGATGCTTTAGGAAAAAAAGGAAAGTTCAGTTTTCGTTATCATTTATAATTAACAGTTTAGTATCATAACATTTCTATGTAAACCTAATATCTGTTACTGTTAACCATAATCAGTTACATACGTTTTGTACATATAGTTTTGTGGTAACAGGAAACTGACAATAGCTGACAAAGAGTTTTTTTTATCACTAGCAGGAGCCATTGAGGTTGTGTGGGGGGTGTACTTAACCATATATTGAGGACATGTTTGTATCCAACAGTCAGAAAATACTGACAAATGTTAGCAAAATCAAGTAATAAAGTATAAATAAAGTTTTTAAAAGTTATGTGTGAGGGATAGGTTAGGGGAAACAATATATAGTTTGTACAGTACAATTTACGTCTATGACGAGTCCTCATAAATCACATATGCCAACATGTGTGTGTGTGTGTGTGTGTAGGTGAGTGTGTTGTTTTCATCTGTTCAGGTATCAGTGAGAACAGATGTGTTTTTCCATCTCCTATCAAAAGCTGGTCCACCAGGAGTAGCACAGAATGGAAAAACACTTCCACTGGGAAAAAGGAAGGATATAAGTTGGCTTACAATCTGTCAGCATTAGCTCAGAGGCAGACTCACAAGAAATGGCATAACAAAACCCAACCAATTCTAAAGGCAAGGAAAAGGGTTTTAACTGAAATAGCAAATGAACTTTAAGTTCAATTCAGATATAAATAGCATACTCATAAGACTTCTCTCACAGTCTTGACAGATTTTGAGCAAATGGGCACATAATAAGGATTTTAAATTAAACAATTTCAAAACATTCAGACCACTTCCCATTATTTCACATTTTGGTCTCATTGTGCTTTTCTGCATGAGCTTTGTAAGATGACCTTTAACTGGTAATGTCTGTGGGATTTTATGGTCTTTCATTTTCCGGGAATTGAATACTGACAATTTAGTACTAAATTCTAAGAATGCTCTTAAGCCCACATTTAACAGCAAACCCTTTAAATTTATGGCATAATTACTGATCTTTTAACCTTGTGGTTTTAATTCAGAAAAGAGTGTCTGTAACACAATGACTAAACAGATTTTCACAGCTTTTTTAGGAAATGTATATCTTTGATGCAATAAAAATCAACATTTGTCAGGGTTCACAAAGGGTGACCACAATAACCAATTCTGTGGTTTAGGTTAACTTGTACCATTCAGTTGATCTGTGCTCAGATGTAGTTTTTAATATGCAAAGGTCAGGGTTGTAAGTCAGAAAAATAAAGTTGGTCCCAGATCAGCGTAAAATGACAACCTCATCCTAGGGTTGTTTTGCTGCTGTGCCATTATTGTTTAGGAGCTCTGGTGCTGAATAACTGCCGTCGTGTCAAATATTTCATTGCTTGTCTTTTGCAGTGAGAGGTGGATACACACACACACACACATTTAGAAATGTCCCCCGGTTACAGCACAGAATTTTGCCTACAGAACCTTTCTGTACAGAACCTTTCTGTAGACAAGAAGGAATAACAAAGCTGAGGAAATGATAAATGTAAGACAGGTGACTGACAGGAACTGGCTGAGCCATGCTGGGTAGATGTTACACAGGCAGCTCCAACTTGCTCAGCTATTACACATGATTGCAGCACAGCTGAGGCATCCTATGTCACATCCTCATCAAAATGCTTTTGGGAGGATAATTTTAAAAAGCACCCAAAGGTCATATTTTCCGGCCCGGATTTTAAGTTCTTTCACTGATTGGACGAGATTGAGGGGGTGGGGGTTCATGCTGTATCAAGATTTTGCAATCAATACAACTTGTCTGTGAAGTAGATCAATAATGCATCTCCTTTGAAATCGTCAATCACGTCAATCATGTTGGAGTCGAGTATAAAAAAGTGTAATTAGGACCACCGTTCCTAAACATTCAGCCCTGACGTCTTTCAGGGCCAAAGAAAGACGCCATTCTGAGTCATTAACGTTGTATTATTGTGCGATGAAGCCCACTGCTGAGCACTTCCCCTCAGCTGCCTGAGGCTCCATGAGTGCAAAATGAGTTTTTGTACTGATGTAGGATCAGCCGTCTCAAACAAGAAAGATCCAAAGGCGCACAATAAAAGCCTGGTCTGTGACAAGCTCCAGACTTCTATTTCTTCATTTCTTTCCACATAACTGCATAAAGGCGTGACCCTGATATGATTTTAGGGCATGTCTAATGGCCTGGTTTGAACCAGCGTTTTCTTATTTCTCAACGGCTGGATGAGATGCATTAGTCTTAAGAACCAGAGTTCTGATAATCATCATCAGTTTTTGAGTAAATGCACACCAGGGAGACAGGTGGCAAATCATTCATTTAAAAGCATCAGCAGAGACCTGGCTCCAGGTCCTGGTCTATAGATGTGGATATGGGCCTGGTGCCAGGTAAGTTGTTTTAAAAAACTACCTAAAAACTGGTAAGGCTGATTGTTTAGAAAAGATTAAAAGATCTCTCCAAAATTTGAGGATTTGAGGAACATTTGTCACTTCTTACATGGCAAAAAGATTTCGGCAGTTTGTTCAAACCCTCATGAAAGCAATGAGCTTTCATGTTAAGCATCAGTTTAGCAATAAGGAAGGAAATGATCATGTTACTGTTTTAATTCAGTCTGAGAAACTGAATGTACTCAGGAACTATTAGTTATCAATATGGTGTTTTTGGGTGATAATGGTGTTACATGTATTTTCTGTTTTCTGTTTCATTGTTTTTTTTATTCTGTCTTGTTTGTTCCCTTGTGAATCACAAGAACTTCACCCGTATTGTCTATTTATTTGCTCATCAGCTGCTTGTTTGGTCTTGTGTGTGTGTGTGTGTGTGTGTGTGTGTGTATATATATATTGTAACAACCCGCAGGTCGCCACAATATATATATATATATGCTTTAGGTGTCATCACACATGTCATGTAGCAGCAGCATACAGATGGAATGCAAAATATCTCACTTTTATAAAACCTCACTTTGGATAAAAGCGTCTGCTAAATGGATAAATGTAAATGTAAAACGTGATATATACTGCAGCATCATAATGTGAAGTTACTGATGATCTCTGTTATTGTAACTGTGGATGTTTTTTTACCATGCAGCATATGGAGGGTATTAAGTACAATTGAAAACTATGTTGTACAAAAATATATGGGCAGTGAAAAGTGTTGTGTGTGGATGTATGTGGGATTAGAAATGATGGGGGAAATATTTTGACAGGGTTTGTGTGGGATGGAGTCTGAGGCACCAATGTCACTGTGGTGCAACCATCAGTCAGTACATTTCCTGTAATTCTGTTATTAATATGACAAATATAGTTGCAATGCTACTGAGTAGATCCACTGAGACTAACTGTTTTGGAGTTTTTCAGAATTACAGGAGTTTCTGTTAAAATTATTTATGATATGCACACTCTAGATCTCATGAAGATTCACAGCAGCATTATCATAATATTTGTGCTGCTGAAATTATGGTATGGATTTACAAATGCATTCCTCAGAGCCTCATCGGCATATAAAATGGAATATTTCATGGAATAAAGATTGCTCTAGAAAGGAATTGGGTATTTATGGATCTTATATACAAAATGAACATTGCAAGACCTTTGGCTGTTAGGATATTAAAGGCTTATGGAAGAAGAATAAAATTACCTTAAATTAACAGATTTTTTTCAGAAAACATACCATAAGGGGTGAAGAATGGGGTTACAGGTATAATGCTATGTATACACACACACACACACACACACACACACACACACACACAGATTTTAATACTATAGTAATAATTGGATAATCATGTAGAGTTTATTCATTTGAATTTATTCAGTTTCAGTAATTTCAGTAACCCTCATAATATCATGTTTGTGGCCTTACAATGTTTAGACATATTGCAGCATGAACTACACCTTTTAGCCCTGCAGTTTTTACTTTTGCTTTCACCATTTTACACTTTGACAACAAGCAACATTATACATATCTAAATATATTTTGACCCCAAAGATATGTACCATTTTGCTTAAATACTGACAGAGTTTGTGTTTACACAAATTACACCATATTGACGTTCCATACTCTACCGTAATTTCATCAATAGGTGACAGTATACACTCTGCGTGCGTCTTCAGAAAGCAGCGAAGAAGACGATTTCCGGCAAAATGGCGATTAGGGTCCCGTTATTTTCGGATTGGTCATATATTTCAAGCTTTCTTTAGCTCCCTCTGCTGTTTTCCGGTCATCTTTCTAAAGTAAACGAATTCAAACATCTATTTCTGTCCATGAGAAATAATGTAGGTTTCGAAACGTATTTTTCAGTTTGAAAAATAATATAATTATTGTGGATTTGTCATGGCTATTTCAGTTGATGAATTTAAAATGGGCCAACGGGGGCCTAATATGTACATAATAGGACGTGAGGTACTTAATAATAAATGCTCTAATTTTATTTTATAGATAGACCAAAATCCAAAATAGACCAAAATCACAAGTTAAAATGATAATAAAATACACCGGAGCGTTATGATGTCAGAACGTCATCATAATCTTAAAATATAGAATCAAAAAATGCAATCGTGTTACACACAGGTTAACATGTTTAGCAGTAGTTAATTCAGTGCCCAACCCTAACACATAATTCTTTCATAATAATAAAATGTAATTTTGCAACATGAAGAGACAAACTGTAAAGAAAATATGAAAACGTTGCACCAATCTATACTTGATACAATCTATGGAATGATATCAGTGGAGAAGGGTGAACGCTTCATAAATATGTTTTAATTGAAAATTTTATAGGAGTATTGCGCATTGCCCATTTAAACATTTTATTTGCCTGTATTTTAGATTTCAATTAACTTTGTACATGTAAATAAAAAACAATCGGACTGCAGCCATTGTCTGTGACGTGAATTTTGTAGCGCATGCGCCGGAAGTTGCTGCCGCAGACAGCAACACTGATTCGGCAAAGCAGAGCAACACTAAAAAATTTAAACACTGTATCTAAATAATACTTATCTATTGCGATGTTTTAAGCAATGTGTATTGTCATGAACCACAAAGAGTAAGTATAGCGTTTGGATGATACCACTATATTAATTCTGTGCACGATTGTTCACTATTCATCTATTTTATCAAGCTTTAGGAACCAACAGAGGAGTCCGCTCTCTATTTAATGTGTTGTGGAAGAGGTAACCAAAACAAAAAATTGGCATTCGTGCTTATAAAACAATGTTAATATACTTATACACGGTTGTTTAAAAACTGCATAGGCGAAATGTTCTTGCACATTTTATTTCTGCAAATGTTGGTTGTGGACTACTGTTTTCTGAATCACCATGAATGAATGGGCACCTAGCTTTGTATTACATTTTAAGATATGGATTCCTATTTGTTTCTGTTTCCCCCGAATTGCAAATTCATTGTTCTCTCTAAATATGTTAGTAGACTAGAAGATACATTTTAGGGGTAGGTGATATTATTACAAGACCTGTAGTGACTTTATCAGACAGACTGCTGAGCACAGGCAATGCAGAATTCGCTTTTGATCCTCTCAGAAAAATATATATATAAATTTATAGCCGTGACCTTTGCTAAATATCAAAGGCGTTGTCTCGAAATGTCACCGGGGATTTCTCCGCCGAGAAGCAGTGCGGTGTTTGAAGCTGGGGGTTTTGACACCCGACCGCAGATAGGTTGGTGGGTGGAAAGTTATAAAATTGCATATCATTAGAGGTTTTATTGGTTTGTGGAGAATTGACTGCGATCCACATGCACGACTTTCATGACGATGTTTTATTGGCTATTTGGATCGCAATGTACAGTTGTTCTGTCATAAATCTAGTTATAGTCTAGCCAGATGGACTCATCATAAATCGTTTGAGTGTAAAACAAAGCTGCATTTGACAACACAGACCACCCATGCAGGGGTAGTTTTGCTGCTTTACAATTAATGTTTGTAGTGTGGCACTGATAGAGACTGATTACACCTGCTTCGTTATGTTATATACCTCCCCGTGTTCGCGTCGCTTATTTTGCAGTGTGCTATTCCGAAGTTAAACTTCCCAAAGCAAGCTTTTCGCAATGTGCCACATGCACCGGCGCATGCTTATAAATGAATTCGTTGTATGTTTCACAGTTCGCAGATAAATGCCGTATCATATGAAAGGGGTCGGAAGGTAACAAAGGGTTGACGTCATGCATCGCATCCGCCCGCATGACTTCCAACTCTAAGCCCCACCCCTTTTTCGTTAAGACATCTGCATCATTGGCCGAACGCTCGGCTCGAATGTACCTAATATGACCGACAACCAATTGGAGAGGTTTTGAAGGAAGGCTTCCGTGTTGATGTACGTGGTGGGCGGGGTTAGTTGTTGGAGAAACCAGTGCGATAGACTCCACTGCTGGAACCGCGACGACAACGGGTCTAGTGTAGGTAGCTCCGTGGCTGTCTGTGTTGCTTTGCCCACTTTCTATCGCGGTCCAGGGGATATTTAATCATGCATTTTGGTCCAGTGGATTGGTGCTAAATGTGTTCGATTTCAGCGAATGTCATCCGTAAATAACTGGATCCCGGGGTAAGACTAAAGGTTATGTGGCAGGGAGACCTGCCGTATTTTATCCTTGACCATATCTGTTGTGATCTCCGACCGTGCTGCATGCTTCTTGCAGTTAGCCGACACTTGGTAGCACTGAGATTTGCCATCTACTTAAGCTGGAACGAAATTCACTGACATTCATGTCTTGGATTTTCTGTGCCTTGTAATAGTCTGCAAAAGTTATAACAAACGTTTTAAGGTTGTGCAAATAATAGCGATGCCATGTGAAAAACACTTGAAAACGGAGGAAACCTAAATCACCGTTGGATTTAGCATGATTTAACGCTGATCCCAAATTTATTCTTTGCATTTATAGGTATCATCTGTTTTCAGGATCGTTTTCATCTGGTTTATGTGGTTTAAACAGCGCAGTTATGCTTTTTTGATGATGTACACTAACCGTTCTTAAAAGTGCAATTACCTAAATGTGAGAGTGTTTATTTGATTTAGGTCTCTGGTATCTTATGCTCACTCAGTTAAAACCAGAGCTTGACATTAGTTACCCACAGAGTGCAGTTTTATATCATTGCGCTGTCTTCTGTCTGGCCTACATTTTCCAAAGGCTGGATAATTAAATTTCAGACTCCTATTTCCAGAGAAACATGGTCTCCTATTCTCAGTACAATTATCGAGCGTGGTGAAGGATCATTTTGACATCTGGGTGTAACGTTTCTCTTCTTCTATGAGAAGCTATTATGTGATTTGCCTTTTTGAATGGATCACGGGGGCAGTGGTTTCAAATATGCATGCCTACTCATTGAAGAAAATACATTTGCGTTCATGCATCTGTTTTTTCTCCAGGCACAAGATCACCAGCGCTTGTTTAATGACATTTTTGTCCCAGTGTAACCTGTTTACATTTGCTGTGATCCTGTTTGCTTTAATCTGAAGGCTGATTCACTCATGCATTTTAAATGTTGTTTTCTTTAGTGTTTGCTAACTGCAGTGCTGTCAATAACAATGTTGTAAGAAAGAAGTACTTTCTTCTAATGGAATAACAGTGTGGTCACATATTAAAATATCTCCAGGTACTTAGTATTGCGATGCATGGCAACCTGCTAATGCATTTGATAATTAACACATTCCTCATTTGTGTGCATGGAGCTTTGTAGCAGCATTTCCACTAAGTGGTTTATGTTTAATTGACCTGTCTGGGTTAAGCAAGGACTTAAAAATATTGAGCAAGCTTTAATTTCTGTGTTTGTTGTTGGTGTTTTTCAGCAAATCAACTTGAGCACATAGTAAATATTAATTTTGAGTATGTTTAGCATCAAAGGTAAAGGTGGGAACAGTCATTATAGGGCAGATACCAAACACAGTAACCAGTTCTTAACCTGTTCTTAAGTGCCACAAATTTGTCTCATTGTAACAAGGGATTTTTTCATGCCTAGCCTCTTTTACCAAATAGAAAGAGCTTGTGAACTTTGTTTGTGCCTCATTCTTTTAAGAAATGTGTTAAGTGTTTATGCCTGAAAGTGTAATTGTGAGAAAAATGACAACCATGTATCTTTTAGTTTTATATTCCGGTTGGCGGATCATGTCCTTTGCCTGTCAAGCTCAGAGAAATGTTGTAAATACTGATAGTAATTGCTGGGAAAGACACGCACAGACGATCTTGTGATTTTTGGAGATCAGTTGAGTGAGGTCCAGGTGGACAGATTTCTCAGCTGAGGGACGAGCAATCACAGCTTGTGAGTCAACAGATGACAAATTACAGTGTAAGTGATTGAGAGGAACCCGAGTGGCAGAAGTGAAGTAGATGAGGAGAACATATGGGCTGTGTGTTTATCTGTACCAGAATGTGTTATAATGCAGGTATTATGCACAGCTTGTTTATTACAGGTGATTTTCAAACATGCAAATAAATCAGATTCTTTGTCATATTTTTTTTAAATAGACTGACCATATTGTATTTACTGCTAAAGTAATTTTTTAAAAAATAAAAAAAGTTACCCTTTTAAGTCACCCTTCTAAAGTTACTCTCCCTGTTTGGATTAGGCTACATAACATTTTATTTGTCTTACAAAAAAGATTAATTAAGCTTTAAACTCAAGCTTGCATTTGCAGCCAGTGTGTGTTTGTGGTGTGCATGCAATTTGCACAGCTGTTTCTCACTGCATGCCAGTTGGAGAAAAATGCATGTACACAGGTTCTGGGTCTCTTTCCCCACCTATTGAAAGAATGAGAGTTAAACGCCCAGCTGTTAAATCAGGCCACACACACACAAACACACACACACACACACACACACACTTCTAATTCTTAACATCTTTGGTTACACAAGGGCCATAAAGCCTCACTGCTTGCCCTTTCTGTTGCTTTAAACAGGCCAAATCTCTCTTTTTCTCTTGCTCAAAGCAGTAACTGTGGCCTGACTCATAAAATCCTTTTGTGTGGGGGTGCACTCATAGAGGTCTGGAGAGATCAGCTGAGAAAGACACTCAGATAAGCTCTGTTAGATGTCAGTGAGAAGCTTTATGTCATTGAAGCCAACTGAGCCGTATATGTGTTTACTGGACACCCCTGGATTGGCCTATGGGGCTGCAATGAT
Organism: Yasuhikotakia modesta; assembly: GCA_036877545.1. Taxonomy (NCBI): domain Eukaryota; kingdom Metazoa; phylum Chordata; class Actinopteri; order Cypriniformes; family Botiidae; genus Yasuhikotakia; species Yasuhikotakia modesta. The sequence continues at coordinate 43,736 of JBAJNP010000935.1, read as the reverse complement.
AGGTACGCTTAGGGGGTTTCTGTTTAGCTTGCATACAGGTTCTGTCTGTTTGTAAGCTAGTCAGATCTGTCTGGATTTGTGCTCTGATGTTGTGTGTTGTGAAAGAGATTTGTAAGCATTTTTTGGAATACTTCCAGTGTTGGTCGCTGTACGTGAGTGGTTGAGTTGCGTGTTTTTACAGAGTTGCTCTTGTCAGCTTACAGACTGAAATCAAACAACACGCCAAAAAGAGGATTTAAATTAAATTCAGTGGTTTAGATTTGATGATTCAGCTGATGTAGCCTGTGCCATCAAAATCAGCACTATATTAATGAAAACACTTAAGACTATTTCAGAAGACCAATCTTTTGTAATTAGTGTATTATATTGTTCTAGTCATTGATCTTTGCAGTTTTATACAAGAAGGAGAATTAAGGCATGCCAAAAAAAATTGATTAAAGTAGTATGTAATAGTATGATAAAGTAGTATGTAATAATACAATATATAAACTATAAACATTGTGTTTGTGCTGTTTTAGTGTGGACACTGTTTAAGTACCTATAAAAATAAGAGATTTTGCATGCAGCTCAGCAATATGGCCAGCATAAAATCACTTTACAGCTGGAATTAGACCTGTATGTTAGAAACATGTATGTGTTTCATTCTGTAAAACAAGAACTTGTTTATCCCGATTCTCTGTAGGATGGTGAAGTTGAGGGCAGCAGTCATCTGCTATTATCTGTTTACATGTTTATCTCTAGATAAGACCTCTTGAACTGGATATCTGACCCTCCCTTCTGTCTCTGCCCTGCTGCATAATGAGGGTTTGCTTGGAAAATTGCATATCTGTCCGGCATAATCTGAAAAGATGCCATTAGCATGGCAGCACTTTCATCTCCTGCTCGGGTGACAGAGGAGACACTGTGTGATTAGAGCTGTGAGGTAATGTGACACAGTGCTGTAGTCGTAAAGAGAAGTGTGGTTTTGCTTTTTCCCTTGCAGCTGATGGGGTCATAGGCCAGAATCTTGTGATGGAGAAGTCAGTTTCAACCTCAGCAAAATGTAAGATTAAGTTTTAAAGTGGCATGGTTTGTTTTTTTTTGTATTTGTATTTTCTAATAGATAAAAGAATCAAACTTTTCATAAGCCTGTGAATCTGAAAAAACTGGCTAAATATCTCATTTAAATGTTTTTGTGAAGGACATGTATTTTTATGAAGGTCTCAGGAATCATCCACATGACCTGTTCTGAATGTTTTTTTGTGTTTTGTGACAGATCATAATATGCATAAAGATTAACTGGAATCATGAAAACTCAATTTCCATGGTATGAAAGTGAGGGAGATGAAGACTTAGTATGCACCATGTAACCTTCTTGTTTTTTTATGATGATCTCTGATCCAGATGAAATTTCATTGACTGAGTCAGCTGACACCTGGAGAGAAAGGGAGAGAGATAGAGAGAAAAAAAAGGTGGAAAGGGGGCGTGTTATGGTTGTGAATATTTGGCATGTTTGTTAAATTTTATCATGCCAGCCTCTGCTCCCACGCTCATAAAAGCTCTTTGATGAATGTTCTTAGCCAGAGGCGAGCACTTACTATCAGCCCTTGCCATTGGTTGGCTTTATATCAGAGGTTGTTTCCCATTGGCTGTTGCAGTTCTTAAGCCTCTCTGGGTCTGTCACCCAGTCATGCCAACATCTGTTTGGAGAAGTTATTGAAAGGTACAGAAATGTGCAGCTTTGGAAGTATTTTAATTAGCTTTTGTCCTGTCCATTTCTTCTTTCTGCAGGCGCTTGTCCTCTTTAAATGGTACTTAATTTTTCACTTAATATTCTGACTTTTGTTTTGAGAAAACATAGACCCACCCATTGCAGTTGTTATTTCTTGTTTGCCACACCTCTGTTAGCTTCTGCATTCATACAGTGATAAATCAAACATTTAAATGTATCTAAAAACATATACAAATATTTTGAATTTATATTTCACACAATGACCTAGTTCATGTTAATAATGTTTGTAGTGGATATAAAACAACAATAGATACTCAACAATAGATCATGCAATAGATAAATTGATACGTTTTTATAGCTGTGTTCTGTGTTTGTTATTTGTTTCTGTTCTGAGGGAAAGGTAAAGGTAAAAGTCAAAGAGTATTGATCTAAACATCCTGTAAATGCCTTTCATTGTGCAGCGGCACAAGAGTCACACCACTATGTGAGTGTGTATGTGTGTCAGTGTTTGTTTAGCATGTATGTGTGCATAAATTTCAGAGTGTGTGTGTTATTTCAGTGCAAGGGATCCAGAAGAGAGAATAGGGGCCCTTTATGTGGCCACTAAATCAGTGCAGCTATTAAGACGCATTGTTGAGAGCGCTGAATATTCAGCGCTGAATGTTAACTCTGCACAGGGTGAAATGGCTAGATGACATTATTCTATGCTAGAGAGAAGCGGAAGGAATAGGTTTGACCAGAATGTTTTTTTTGTTAAAAGTTCTTGTGTTTTGAGGCAAGAGTGCAAATTAAGGGTAAGTGTCGACCTTTAATGAGTCCGGATGAAAGGAGGTATTCTGAATGGACATTTGTGTTCACACTCAAAGCCAACGTGTGCTGCGTGTTCACTCTGAGAGTGGCTTCTGTCACGGTAGATTAACCTCAACACCTTTGGACATTTGAGACTGTTTCATATCTCTTACATGTGTTTGTGAGATTGAAAGTGTGGTGGGGGCTCAGCACAGGGAGATATTGCCTGCATTTCTTGTTTTTTCTGTTAGGAGTGGTTTCGAGTCATGTGTTGTTTTGTGTGTGACTACCAGCCATTGTTATTTTGTGTGTTGCTGGCAAAGTAATAATTGAAAGTTATTACTTTGACCACAGGCTAGGGTTTATTGATCTGGTAATCTCAACTGCAATTTCTGAAATTTTGTACAAGGAAGCATTACAGTGATCTTATCCTCATTTTAACAATTCACTCGAGTCTACGCTTTCAAAGTCCTTTTTTTAATGAAGGCTCTTTGCCTGGAATTGCTAGCCTGCATTTTCTTTAAAGCTGAAGGGTTATTTTATCTGCATTTAAATTCATTCTTCTATTCCAGATTTGTAAATTGAGACAAGACAATTACAAAGAATTTTCAAAACAAAACATTCAAAACATTTCCGTTTGTTTGAGTGTCCCGACTAGCCTTTAACGTAACCCATAGCTCAACTAATATTTCAACCAACAGAACAGGGAAATGTTTTGTTGAAACTATAATTTTTTTGCAATTCCATAATAGTGGTGCAGACATGACACAGTTTTAACATTACTCAGCCCTTGAGCACCCTTTTGTGATCCCTTTAAAACAAAAACAACTGTTATCACAACTGTCAGGCCAAATGGAAACTGTTAGCCAGAACGAGGTTTATTAAATGGTGGCGGCTAACCAATCTCTCTGTTGATGTCCCTGTACACAACGCAAGGTCTCACATTCTCAGGCTACCTAATCCAGGCTGGGTGAGCTCAGCTGGAACGATCACATTGCCCTATAATGACAGGTTAGAGTTGAAGAGTGTTGAAGTGGACAGCCGGGTGAAGAGTGAGAGTGGTGTTATGCAGGACTTACTGCCTGTGGCTGAGTCAAACGCTGGTGACAGTTAGTTCGAGATCAGTGGCGATGTTTTGCAGGGAGTGTAACAGAGATCTGCTCTGAAACAAAACATGTAGCCAAAGGCAAGGGCAGAATAAGAAGGACTAACTGCTCCACTTAATGTTGGTTCAAGTGTAAACAAAATTGTTTGTAAATTGGTTTCCCTCTACAACTAAAGTTAGTGCAACTGTTAAGAATCCACCACAGCTGGTTACAGAATGAACATTAGCAGAAGTAGACATAAATGGTTCTGACCTTGTCGGTATTTTTAGACTTTTCCTGATTTTCCTGAACTTATTCTTAAGTGTGATTAATATATGAGGTTTTAAGCTTTTTAATCTGTTAAGTTCAGTTGTTAATGTTTACTGCAAAACCCTTGAAAACGTTTCATCAGTACCTGTGCATCAGATAATATGTGGAAAGGATCTTCATTCATGAATTTTTTAAAAGCATTTATTTTGAGGCAGACATCAACATGTCAAGTCAATAAATCCACCTGATTTCAGAAGGTGGCATGATATGAGACCCACTGTTACCCTCATGCATATCATTCTTTTATCTGAGCAGCTTGATGCCATTATCAATGTCATGTGGGATCAGACACAGGCCTGGTGCTGTCTACAGTTAACTCCTGTGTGCGAGAGAAAAAGAGAAAGTTGCTTTCAGACACAGGTGCGCAGAGGTGTGCTGACAGACGTGAGGCCGGCTTCATAAAGAGCGAAGCTGCATCCGTCCTGCCTGAAATCTTCCAAAGAAACAAGCAGATTCAGTGAGCTTTAGAACTCTAGTGTGCTATTAATGCATGTAAAAGGCGTACAAAAGCTACACAAGCGTGTATGCATGCACACAAAGATCTTGCCTTAGAAGTGTAGTGGTTGGTGAATGAAGGTTTGAGTAGCTACAGGGGGCAGGCAGAGAGCTTTTGTCAGGCATCTCTGAACGATCAATGACAGATATACTTTCAACCATTTTCCTCTTTTGTACCACAAACCAGAACACTGGGGTACTTGAAGAAACTGTCCATTACCGAGGTTCTTTTGTGTGTATGTTTGTATTTACGTTAGTGTGTTTGTTTTATGCCTGCGTGCCTGAAAGCGTATTTGAAGTAGGCTTTAGTATTTAAAGTCAGCTTGGAGGACAAAATGTGGAGTTGTTTGAAGAAAAGGGCCTCTATGTGACCTAGATTCAGAAGTGCAGAATTGCCTGGTTGGTTGTGTGTGAGACCTACACAAGCACGTTACAGAACTTGATTAAAGAGGATAAGAGGGAACTGAGTGTGTGTGAAAGAAAAAATGTGTGTGTATGCATTCACTCACGGTTGGGCCATTTGTCTTCCTGTAGTTGAAGTCCCAGGGTCTCATGCTGCATGCTGACTGTCCCTCTGTGGCGGCTTCCTGTAATTAATAGGAGCCCCTGCCTCAAGTCATCTGAGAGCAGGTGTTTCTGTGAAGTGGAAAAGCGTTATCTTTTTGACGCAACAAAAATTCATTCATCCATATCCATGAACATTCCCAGCCTCCATCCACAAATCAACATTAGTTTGGTGACAACAGCGCAAGAGAACCCTTATTAGTGGAACCCTTATTATCTGGTTTCATATCTAGGGACCAGAATTCCATAGAGATTTAAGGGTGGGTTTTTTTGACCTGAGTCACCTAGAACACCCTGGCAACTACATAGCAACAGACTACCTGCCTGCAACCAAAGCAACTCCTGGGCAACAGCCCCCAACCCTAGTATCCTTGTGATGTCTTCTCAAAACATTTTCCTCTACTACAAAAGTACTTTTTGGTTTATTTTTGATTGTAAAGCTTTTGTTGTGCTTTTGTATATTTAGTAGTATAAACTGATTTTAATTTTGTGATCACAGATGCTGCACTTGTGGTTACGAAGAACAATAACTGTGCTTAAAAAGTGCTTTATTTTTGTTTGTTTATATTTTGTTCCACTTCTTTGTACTTGTTTCTGTGGAATTTATAACTAGGACCTGGAATTTGCCATTTGTTTATAAGCTTTTCTCTAAGATTTGCCACTGTTTTTGTTTGTCAGAGAATGTTAGCTAATGGTACAGAGGTCTATATTGCACATTAAGTGTTGCTGACCTCTGTCTCAACAGGGTTGGGCTGAAACTTCTGTGTATGTGGTTGACGTGCAGTGAGAGAGCTGCTTAGCTAAGCTGAGCGCTCAGCCAGGACTGATCAGCCAAGGCCTGCCTGAGCCAGCCACTGTAATATTCATGATCTAATTATTCAGGGAGAGGTTAGTGTGCGGAACTGTAACGTGTGATTTAACCTCTTGTCAAGGGCTATAAAAGGAAAGGCGGGTTAATCTTTCTGGCAACCATGTATGCACCCTTGGGAGCATGCCTCAATTTCCCACTCTGTGCCCTGGAGGCTGATGAGAAAGGGAGAGAGAGGGAGAGAGGGAGTGAGAGGGAGATAGCAAAGCAATATCACACACACACGCACACACATGTATACTGGCATATGCATGCACTTCTCACTCAGGATGTTGCTGACACCCTGTTTATTGTGTTTTTCTGGAGAAATATGAAGGAAGTGACCTTTGATAACTAATGACAGCAGCTGCCAGTCTTGAAGTTGTAGTCAGACACTTACCAAATTTGTCAGGCCACTTAACCACTTTTCACATTTTGCAGATTCTGCATTGATTGTAGTTATTAGTTCTAGTTTTAGTACAGAGCACTAAACCTAAATTTTAGTTAATGTGTTTAATGTTTGTCAATATTTCTTTGTGTTCTAGATGATAACGGTTCAGACAGGTAAAAATCAATCACTCTATCACAAACCAATTTGCTTTAGTTTGCCTTTATTCACCTCTGCTTGTGAATCATTAAACAAGCCACATTTCTCGTGAAAATAAGCAGTTAAACAAACAGTGTTCAGCCTTCAAATCTGAAGGACATTTAAAGAAATGAAGACTAAAAAATATTTCAGAGACACTAGGGACAGACAACAAATGCATAAATTAGTACAAAGCAAAACAATATCGGAGTTTTTGGATTTCACACTGGGCACTGTTTAATTTAAGCACTGAGAAAAAACAAGTTATATTAAACCACCTAGACATTGTCAAGGAATAGCAGACATTGTCGACCTACATAATCCAATCTTGTAGACCTGTCAGGTAAACCACAGAGAGTCTTTGAAGGTGCTACAGGTGGGCATAATTATAAAAAATAATTGTGTTTGTGTGTCATAAAAGAAGCGATTGCTATGTGTTTGTTATTGGTTGTTGAATTTGCTAACATACATTATAATAACCTAATTGTGGTGTGGTCAGCAGTTGTTTTGAACCAGGAAGAAGCTTTTTTAGCTACATTTTAAAGCGATATGTGTGATGCCAATCTATACTGCCCACTCCTAAACACACCTACAGTGAACCTCAGTGGTGAAGGCATCCTACTATGATACGGTTTTCTATCAGCAAGATGGAACATCTTGTTAAAACAATGAAGTATAGCTGCTGTAGAAATACAGAAAAATAGTGTAAGTCAACCATTTCAGTTGCCTAAAACTAAAGCTTGAAAGAAAGTTCTTTTTTAGCAGGACAGTGATTCCAAACTCATAGTGGCTCAAGAGGAAAATGAGTAATATGTTACAATGGCCCAATCAAAGGTCTGATTTTAGACTGGTTTAAAATCTGTGTCACTGTTTAACTGACTCTGAAGTAGAGAATCTGGAGAATTGAGACACTTTTTAGGTGATGTGAGTTTGAATACTTTCCAGTGCAACACTGTTACTTAAACAGCAATTATTTAAATGATGTGCTTATAATTCTCCATCACATCATCATGTATGTGTTGATGTCATCAAGCACATCCACTTATTCGTCCACTTGTGTAATCAGAGAAAGAGTTCAATGATGAATTTGTTTTTTGAAGGTTAGGGTTAATCAGGCAAGAGCCCTTGCTTAAAACATGGTGGATATTCAGAGATTATGCTTGGCTGTGAGAACCACAGGACTAAACCCAGTGAACCCTGCCTAAGTCAACAGCCATCACCAACCAGAATCTAATCCACACTATAGCCCATGCTGCCGGATTCATTTCCTCTAGTGTGATGCCCCAAACTGTTAGAGCCATAAAGAGACAGAGAAACAGTGCCAACATTTGCATTTAATTCATGATAGAAGTGCCATTTGTATTACTGATTTTTGATGCTGTATGACAAGCTAAGGTAAATCCAGGCTTTTTAATTACACCTGGTTTCCACTGAAAATTACGCAGCTGCATTTTCGCAGTAACCATGCACTCACGCATGCATGAGCATCTTAAAATCACTTTTGTTGGATGATTCACCAACCCACATGCCTCCATAACCACCACTCTCCACAATAACATTCCCACACAAGGCGGTGGCCTCTGCCTCCGCAAAAAAACCCTCTTGATCTGATTTTGGATCTGTACCCTGTTGCTCTGAGAGAGTCATAGTCATCTAGGATCAGCACTTCTGCTGAATACATCCAGCCCAGTTGCTGTTTGGTCAGAGGAAAAGACGACCCCAGATCTTCCTCTCTTATGAAATCAATCTGACTGGGGGAGGAACCTGCCAACCACTGCTGATGTTTCTAAATCAGATATGCTGCTGTGTTCTGCATGCCTGGTTCACCACTGTATCACCTCCTATCACATACCGTGAGTTATGGTTAGTTGCTGGGTGGGCTTATGGTTACTGAGCTTCAGGAATGTTACACTTCCAGGTCACAGTATTCCATTGACATGGGTCATAACCCTCAGAGAAATGGGAACTCATGAGGCAGTTGGTGAGATGTAACAAACAAGTCTCTAATTTCTGAGCCACTGGCACTAGCAGAATTGCAAAAACTATTGAGTGCTTCTCAAAGACTTCCTCTGTCTTCTGTTGGCTGGGCGAACAGATATCTCCATTCCACAACGTGGGCTTGGTTTGGTTGTGTTGAGCTGGTCAGGATGCAAAACAAACAACATTACAGTGTTTACAATGTTAAACACTTTTAAGAATTATCAGTGTAAGAATAACTCCTGTGTATATTAAGATGGAAAGCTTTTTTAAAAGTGCCCTCTGTAAATGTTTGCTGAACTGACATGAAAGTTGTCTTATAATTCTGTGAATTACTAGAATTAATTTAGTAGTATTTAGCTATGATCTCATGATGTCAACATGTCTGTCCCTATATGAGACGACACGCTCCATGTATTTAAACTGCTTTTATGAGGCTACACCGAGGCTTTAATTCATGATTTTAAATCTATAAAAAGTACTATTAGTTTCTTTATGTGTAAAAGATTTTAATAAGAAATACATTTACAGAGTGCACCTTTGGCATAAAGAGATTGTAAACATCATTTTTGAGTTTATTGTTCTTACATAAGGTGTCAAACTGTGTGCTAATTTCTACAGAAAAATGTAAGTGGTATCTACTGGTATCTACAATATACCTTGTAATCTTATAATTGGTCAGAATTGTGATGATTGCAGTATCAATATTTAATGTAATGCGCAACCACATACACAAATACAGTATCATAAATTAGCAAATGGATGGTAACAAACAAGCCCAAACATATAATCAGTGTATCTGGAGGCAGAAACAGGTCATAAAGTTGAGTGAAGATGATTACAAATCACTGTCTCTGATTACTGTGAAGCACTACAGAGCAGAACACCTCACAATCACTGGGGACATATTTATCAAAGACTTCCCTGTATGAGGCATAAAATTCAGAGCTCACATGATTCACGAGCCCTAGAGCACATTTCCCTCTGCATAATCACTTTAAACCTGTAAATACATTTATCAAGTAACAGCGCTTATATCAGTGACAGTCAAACCAAAAAGACACATTTTTACAACTTAAAACCCCCAAACACTCATATGCTATTTAACACCATCCTTTATTTAGGAAGTTTTGAATATTTTTTTAACTATTTATTTTTAATCACATTTAATTTTAACAGTAGTACATAATGTTTGCAATCCATTTCTGAATTGGTTAGGCACAGCTGTTTGTAACAAAGCATATGACAAGGCAAACGCTTGTATTTACATTTTTTCATTTACAGATGCTTTTATCCAAAGAAGGTAGAAAACAATTTTCAGTACTTGTATTCCCTGGGATTGAACCGACAACCTTTGTGCTGCAACCCAATGCGCAATGCTCTACCAGTTAAGCTACAGGAACACTGTAAAACTGTATACGGGGACCGTATTTAGTTAGCACTACAGGTGCTACCGATGTAGAGTAAGTGGCATATCATCTTGGAACTGATTAGCACAATTTTGACATTCGTACAGTGAAGGGCAGATTTTTAGTTATGCAGCGAGTTGCTGATGAGCACCAGGGTGCTGATCAAGTCGACCGAAGCGTCCAAAAGGCTCCATTCACACTCGCTCACACATTGTTAGCAGCGTTACTGCTTATGCGTCTGTGCTCAGTTTCATGTGAGTCAGCGTTAAAGCTCGCACAGGCTGTTCTCTCATAAAGATTAGAAAACGCTCACCTTTCTGACATCACTCAACTGCCTCAGTCACTTCTGGAGTTTCACAGCAACTTTTCACAGCCTGTGTGAAGCTTACAGACACTGTCAGATGCGCTTCATACTCGGTTACTTCAGGAATTTGCAGTGGCCTTCATCTTTCCACAGCCTTAGTGTCAACAGCACCGTATCTGCTGTGATTGATGTTAGAGGGCTTATTGAAATAGAGAAAGAGACAAACTCTGCTGCAGACTCAATCAGGCAAACTTGCTCACTGAAACTTTCGGACACACAATTACTGTTTAGGTCAAGATTGGTCAACAAATTGTGTGTTTGTTTGGGATGAAGAGGCAGCGTAATGATGAGGGTTGTATATAAGTGTCTCTGATAAATGTCAAACAAAGACTAAAGTCTGGAAGCATCAGGGAATTTTAAATTGTGATTATCAGGCCCGGGAAAGTCATGAAAATGAATAGAATCTTAAACAATGATACAAAACCAAAATTTTATATGGATTAGTCTGTGTGTGTCTGCGTGTGTGTCTGCGTGTGTGCCTGTGTGTGTGCTTCTGTGTGTGCCTGTGTGTGTGTGTTAGTCTACATCTGTCCTTTTAATCTGGAACCAAAGCTAAAGCAGATTCTCAGTGAACTGTTCCATAACAAGACTTTATCTATTTCCAGGAATCTGGAAAGTTCAGCTTAGTTGTGCCTGTTCACTTGTGTTTGATGTGTGTGTTCCCATGGTCACATGCCCTTGTGAATGTTTGTGGTCAGAATGCCGAGCTATCCGTCTGTTTGACCATCTCCCCTTTACAGCACAGTCCACTGGACTACAGCAGAGAGTTGTGGTTTGCAGTGCCTATCAGAGCAGTGTGTATATGGTCAATACATTTAAGAGGGGCAGCAGATGAAATGAAATAGACTTTTATTTCTTCATGTAAGTTTTTTTTCAGTGGAGCTTATAGCTCTTAGTCTCTCTCCCAAAGCATGTGTGTGATGATGTGTTGATGTCTTTAAGTTACTTTCCAAGAGGAAACTGACCGTGTTTGACACACATACAGACATTTTTGATGGAAGGCTGCCACTCTGTCATAGACATTCACTGCTCAGTCATTTGTGAGACAGAAAGTAAGAAATGAACAAAACAAGTTGCTGTCAATAATGTTTGTTTAATATCCTTTAGTGATGGTTTTGACTGTCTATAGGTATTTCAAGTTTACTTTAAACACCTTTTGCTATTTTGCTTATGTTTGTACAGCTGCTTTATGACAATGTACCATTGTGAAAAGCGCTCTATAAATAAATTGAACTTGAACTTGAACTTATAGGGTGGTTTTCTCCTAAATAGCAATAAAATTAACTTTCAGCAATTTACAGTTGCAGTTCTCTTCTGGTTAAAAGGAAAAGTAAAGATGACTCACCTTGCACTACACAGATTTTTATCCAATTTGATGCTTCCTAGAATGAGGATGTCACCAGGGAAATGAGAAAATGCTTTCTCACAAGAAAAAGTTCACCAGGGAATCTTATGGGGTCTTTAAGATGAAAATCCTCCTGTGTTTAAGAGACAAAAAATAAAAATCAATTTAGGTTTGAATTTTATGTTAGCCTCAGGATCCAAGACCTCGACGTCTTTGTGCTTGTTGTGTTCCTGACTGATGTGTGTGTGTGTGTGTGTGTTAAATATCTTTAGTCAGTTTGTTCATGCCTTGCTGTTTCCAAGAAGATCATTCTGCATTCTCTCACAAATCTATAAGACCTCAGACTCAGATTATGTAGCTGCAAACAGAGCGTTTGTGAGGATAGTGCAGTTTAGAGATGCTGGAGGAATTGTGCTGCCCACATGATCTGAGATCAGCTTTCCGCCGTGCCTTATGATGGATGAGAGGTTGGGTGGAGGATGCCATAGATTACTTTAGGAGGCTTAACCGTGATCAAGCATGGTGAAGGGTCGGGCTATCTGAATATATTTTTTTCTGTTTAATAGCCTTAGCAAAGCAAAATTAAAATCTCTGATGTTCTTAGATGGAAATCTTTGTACTTATGCACTGTGGGGTGAGACAGCAGCTGTTTAAATCTCAGAGAGAGAGCACCTCCCCCTCCCACCCCAGGCAGGAAACATTTCCCCATATCCTTTCAAAAATCATCCCTTATTCTTGCTTCCTTTTCTCTTTTTGCTGCAATTTATCACCAGGGCGTCCAATTTCAGATGAGCGGCAGACGTCCTGGGCAAACGGATGAGCAGTAAATGGATGAATCTGTTCATAAATGAAATTGTCCCACTTTGTCTTCATTTTTTACCACTGGTGAGCTTTTCACCCTTGTGATTTTGTGAACTGCAGAATGTGTTTTATAAACCATTCATTTGTATAGCATTTTGGAAACATTTTCTTACAGTTAACTTTAATTGTGTATCTTTAAATACATGTTGCTATATGAACAACCTGTCAATTTTTTTTTGCAGAACATTTCTTTATTTTAAGTTAGACATGGCTGCAGTAAATGCGAGCGCTTCAGTGAATTGATTCAATGACTCGGGCTGATAACTTTGGTGTGATTTATTAAAGAATCATTATCCATTTATATATTGGACTACACTACTTATCTTAGTATGTTGGTCTTGGCATCTCATCACATTCAATTCAGACCGCAGTTGGTTACTATATCACATCCTAGGCCATGTTATAGGTTCAGTAGTTCAGGAAACACAGCTGTACACACATTAAACACACACATTTGCTGTATAAAGAATGTGTGTGAGGATTCTGTCACACTCCCCAGTGTTCTTACATCAGCTGTGCTGAACATCATAGAGAGTTCATACAAAAATGATCTAAGCTTTTACTTTATATGGTCATGCAGGGTTTTGTGTCCAACCGATGGTTGTGAAGTAACTTTGATAACTGTATCCTGAGGAGAGCTGATGGCTGTCAAAATATTTCTCATTTGATTTGTTTCTGGTTATTTTCTCAGCCCGGTATCCAGTGCACTACTGCACACTTGACAGTGTTCCAATATATATTACAGAAACTCTAGCATGCTTCATAAATTTGTGTGTTTTGCAGAGAGGTTCATGTAGTCTCTCATGTACCTGGAGGGTAAATGCTGTGATTTATAGGGCTCAGAAAACTCCAATAATCAGCTAGTGGCTCTTCCTTTCATAAGCACAGCCAATATTTTTGTTCTACATCTTCCTTGTAATGTAAAGCATTCAGCTATTTTCACAGATTTTAAGTAATTCATAAAACACATCATTGCCAAAAAAACTTATCATGCAACTATTGCTCTGTTGAAAACTGATTGCCAAGGGTAGGGCTGGTAGATTTGTGTTTATGGAATTGTATGAACCCTAATACTACAAAATGTATTACAGATTTTAATTCACATTATATTAGACATTATATTATTCACATTGTTATAGAATTCCTTTTTTATTGCATATTTGGATAATTACTTTATTAGCAATAATTTACTCAGTAAATATTTTTCATCAACAATACAGCATTGAGTTGTTTAAAGGCTGTACACACTACATGGTTGTGAGTTCTTGAATCTGGAGTGGATTCAGATGTAGAATGTAGCTGTCAGAAAAATTAGAGAAATTTTTGTAGAGAATCAGATTAAGCATTTAGATAAAGGGACAATCATGGCTGTATATTTAGATGCATCAATTTTGACAACATATTGGGCATCACATTGTGACAGTAAACCCTTTTTAACTCGTTTTGAGTTTGTGTAAAGAGTTTGTCTCTATTCTGCTATTCTTTTGTTGTTTTTATTCATGCTTATATCACAGCCGTTGGGTTTCACATTACACACAGGGAGGCACAGATAAAAATAACAATTACAGAGCGCTTCAACACCTTTTCATTTTGGGCACAGTGTGCCGTGGTTCTTCACACATTACCTAACAGTAAGCGATAAACACAGGCATATATGTGTGTGTGTGTGTATATATATATATATATATATATATATATATATCCCCCCACACACACATCCACCTATAAATATGTGTGTTAATGTATATGTGTGTGTGTGTGTAAACAAGTCTTGTGTATTTGTGATCCTAGCTGCTTGTCCTATAAGTTGCAAAGTAATTATTCAGGTTTTATATTGATGATCTGGATGCATGGTATAATTGTATAACTCCCTGAAGCTCATTTAATAGCTCCCTCAATCCTGTTTTCTCATATAAATGCTCTAACGCTTACTTTCACCGGGATGATCTTTCCACACGTTTGTTCGCACTCTCTCACATCCACAGATCACTCGCTTTCTTCTAACACCTTATGTTCTGTGGCTGAACCATCATCAGTAGAAATGTCAGAGGTTCTCACACAGTCTGTCTCTTAAAGGGCAGTTCACACACACAACCACCGGATGTCATTTACTTGCAACCTCCTGTGAGATGCTATTGTGGTGTGTGGGCAACAGAGACATTAATTGAGGAAATGAACCACTTGTGTTTATATGAAAAAGATAGTAACACTAAATCTGGTGGCTGTAGGCCCCACCCTACAGTTAAAAGAGTCAGTCATCTTTTTAACAGAAGCATCACATTGTTCAACACAGCAGCTTTTAAAATTTAAATCCAAGCTTATGTTTAAAAGAACCAATCACCTGTGTGCTTTAGAATCCTTTGATGGTTTAGTTAAGGGCTGGTCTGCTTTGGTGTTTAACAAGCACACATTATTCAGGTTCATTTAATTCCACCTTCAATTAATGAAATGTCAACACTTCATTAGTTCTCCCGCTCTGTGTGGCTTCCCACATTTAACACAGGTCCACGTCTTACATCCTTTGTTCACAAGAAATTCATTTATGTAGTATTTTGCTTATTTTTTAGCTCCTTCATTCACTGTTTAATTTTGTTTGTTAATGCTTTTGTTTGTTCATTCTTACATTGTTCTTTCCAGTCGGCGTAATTCTCACCTCATTCATTTGGTTTTCCATACTAATGTGCAGTCTGTGTCCTGTTTTCTCTCCCTGCACACACACAGACTATTAGCGTTTCTGTCACTTCATCCTCTCGCACTGATAACTTAATAGAAGCTAATATTTCATACCGCGTGTCACGCAGACGCTCTCACACATTCTCACAGATGACACTCTGTGTGTTAGAATAACAAAACTTTGACAGGTTGACGAGGTCTGTGTGGCTGAAGTGAAAAATAAAAAAAGCCTGTGAGAGCTTAACACTCCAGGATGTGCTTAAGTCATCACTAGCACGCTGACAGCGACATGCCTGCGCATCCTCAACATGCAACTGCTGCAAAATCCATTTGAGCTATAAATTGATGCTTTAAATTCAGAATGCACTGATGTGAGTATTTACAACCAACAACTTTTTCTTTTTTAAGGGAAAAAATCATCTTGTTTGGGGGGGAATATTCCCCCCACCATCAGCACCACCCACCCAATATCCACCTTCATAGTCCTTGTAAATGATAATCACTCCACTCATCTCCTGAAAAGTCATTTCACTCGATACCTTTTTGTGGTACCGGCAAAATCTACATGTAGGCCTACATTTGATTTGTCTTTCCCTCCATTGTATGTGGATATTTTAGTGTAATTAGCCTGTGTTTTTCCTGAGCATAAAGGCCAGCGCAGAATGTCTGAGCTTTAGAGAACAGACCCACCAGTGCCTGATTACAGCTTACCGTAGTCATTTTCTAAATAGCTCACTTCCACCACACTTTCCTCCCTCTATCCTTTCTTCTCTCATATACTCCCTCCCTCTCTCCTCCAATGCACACAAAGAAAGATAAAAATGCAGAGGAGAAAAGAGTCTTTATCAGATGTGGTCTGACCCAAACATCCCCAGCAGTTAGAATCCTAAACTCACTTTCTCTCTTCCTCTTTTTCTCAGTAGCTGATAAATGAGCTTTTGTTTTTCTCCACTAGCTTTGATATATAACAGAAATGATTTTGTGTGTGTAATTGTTGTGAAATGCACAGCTATAATGTAACTCCATTTCAAACATAACGTTTATAGATGTTTTGCTGGATATTGACGGCATGCTGTGAGAAATTATATTTGTAGTTTATCATTTCAATCAGTTCAGATACTTTCTAGAATAATAGTCATGATCACTGTATTTGACAAATACTCTTCTATGTTGTTGATTTTTTTACCTCAGTTTAACAAAATTTGCAAAACAAAAAGCTCAAAGAGGCCAAACGTTTTTGGAAGATTTTTGGAATATCCCTCAACTGGTCTAAAATCTGCACCAGCAACAACCAAAACATTTTTAATCAAGTTGTGAACTAAAAGTATGTACATTATGTGCGTGTATGTACATTATGCCTACATTTTAGTAGCATGACAGTAGTTAAAATAGTGTGCTCTCCCAACCTGCCCTGTGTCACTGTAAAGGTTTACCGAATTTAACTGTTGTTAAATCATCAAATAGTTACTATATTTAAAAAGAGATTTTCCTATTAATGTAGTGGTAGTATAATGAAACACCTTTTGTGAATGTTGGTATTACTGGAGAGCAAAGGAATGAAGCTGAAGAGTTTGTGCTGAAGAGTTTGAGGTTGAAAATGTTAAAACTAAGTCTGGCCCTGCCTTTTCCTCAGGTATATTTGATAAACAGAGAGAATGTTTGTATCAGGCCCTACTGCTTCGTTACTGCACTGGCAGGTTTTTAATGAGCTCCTGTCACGACCTTTCTCTACACTCTAACTCTTTATTTCTCCCTCTCTCGCTTTGGCTGGGTGGTCATGTACTGCCCTGCCAAGGTTGTTTGGTGGATAATTGCCTCTTGTCTGAACTGTTTGTCTGCTTATGCATGTTTTAATACAGTGGTTTTGTCTAGTGTCAGTGTGCGGAGAGAGGGTGTCGTACATGCTGTGTTAAAGGCAGGAAACAGTGTTGTTGTTCCCCACAAATGACCAGCCATTATCTACTGCTGTCGATGCTTGTGCTGTTTGCATCTAAGAGGGTGGAAAGACCCGGGTCATTGAAACTGGTTCCTTATGCTCTGTGTGGATTTGCACATGGGTACATATGCAAACTCACACGCAGCACAATATTAACATTCGCCAAGCAACAACAACACAGGAGTGGTAACTTTAAAAACATTAATTCAGAAAATATCTGTTCAATTTTGGACCCTGTTTCGTGTTCACACACATTTATTGTGATTAATGACTGATGGTTTATGTTTCATGGTAGGTCTGATTCTCACTAAGCTAAACTCAGACATTAAAATGTACAATTTTGAAACTTAGCAAAGGTCACCTTAGATCAAAGGACCGTCTGAGAGAACAAGCAGAGGAGGGGGAGGTGAGAGGGCTGTTGAAAAGCCTGAGGCATGTTCGGAAAACTCTGACTGGTATGTTTGCTGTTAAATTTAAGTCTGGTATTAAGTGTGTTCTGCCTGATGGCGTAAGAGTGGTGGAAAGGTACGCGAGGGGTTAATGGAAACAGAGTCTTCCATTATGAGTTATGTTAAAGGAGGGTATTTGGACATGATGTTTCTCAGCTCTCACTCGATTGGTTATGTTGCAGCTCTGACAGTTGCAGCTCTGATAGAGTTTATTGCTGGTTCTTGCTTTCTTAATTGCAGAGAAGATAGTATTTGATATGGATTTTGTTTTTTTACATACATATGAGATTGCATTTCAATGCATTCTTTATGGCACTTTTGATTAAAAGACTCTCAAAGTTTTAATGGATTCAGTGAAAATGTGTGTATCAACGTGACAGATGGTAATTGCTCCTTAGGAAAGAATCCAAAATGTGATAAAGTCATTTAGCTTTACAGCTTTTCTTACAGTAAGCTTTTAATATTCAGAATTCCTTTCAAAAGTGCTAAAGCTAAAGTTTTAAATTGATTTATCTTAAGGTATGTAGAACTCCTGAGACTGACTGTTTACAAGGTTACCAGGAGTTTTGTCTCAGGTAGTGTTTTTGAGAAGCATAATGGTGACCAAACACAATGAGGCTTGAAATTCAGAGGCAATCTATTTCACTTACCCATTTGTTCCTCTCCATAGCACACAGCTCAGCTTTGTTTCTTGAACTGGGTGACAATGGGAGATTTCCAAAGAGTAAGTGGTTTCAAAGGCAAATTGGGAAACTGCATCTATTGCTTGTTTTTGTACGATATATATGTTTTCAAAATATATATGGGCTATTATACATGACAAATATATGCCACTTTTATATAATTCTATATAATTTAAATACTGTATTTTAGTAGATGTTAATACAGTAATATACTTTATTTAGTCTTAATTATATTCACACAACTAAAGTTTTCTATGTATAAAACGCAAATTTAAAAGCGCATTTGATTAGGTGTACATTCATTTGATTATGTGTGCATTCATTAGGGGAAATAAATTTTGTGTTTGTTCATTATAAGTATTAAAATGTCTAACATATTCTGTCTAACTCTTTATTTTTGGACTATGTCTTGTGATTACTGTAATAGATTTCAATAATTTAGATATATTATGTTTCAATTACTAAGACCTTGTTTTAAACAGACTTATGCAATTTGTACGATTGAAATGAATTTAATTGCAGACTTCAAGTAATTTGCCCAAAACAGAAAGTACAATTTTTAAAAAAAATCAATCAGAACATAACCGAAAATAACAAATGTTTAAAATAAAATCAAGATAATACAATTACTAGTGAAGCAGAATCAAATGAAGCACAATTTTGAACCAGTGACTGTGAGCATGTTTTGTCATGTTGTTAAATATTCAGGTGTTATGACTGAATATAGTACTGAGGGACTAAGGTAAGATCTAATTTCTCCCCCTCTCTTTTTTTCTTTTTCCCTCTATAGTGTAAGGAGGAGTGTGTGGCCCATGTTGCTCTAGGAGTGTGTGTGAATGTGTGTGTGTGTGAGTGAGTGTGTGCGTGTGTGTGTGTGTGCATGAGATGCTGGCCTGTCTGCCAGGGCCAGGTGATCTCTCCCTTCAGCTCCATCCCCACTTGCAGATGAACACTGGACTTCAGAAATGTAAGTACAAACACACAAATATAAAACACTGCAGGAAGTATTTCAACCAGAAAAAAAAGACTATATGATCTATATGATTTGCTATTCTTCTTCAGAACACAAATGGAAATATTTCTATCCATATAGCTTATGCTTTATATTCAAACTCTTCTTGTCATATGATAATTTTTATGAGAATTATAGGCCATTAATTGTAGGCAAAGAGAAGCATAAACATTCTACTTAATATCTTTAGAGACCTACAGAGAAAAGATCAGTTGAACAGATTATTTTTGATTGAATCTTCCTAATACTCCTGCATTTATCTCTCACAGCAGTCTAAAAGCAGACACTGACATTTTGTCATGGTATGTGTGTATGATGTGAAGGTGTGTCTGTTTTAATACCACAAACACACATTGTCAGCCTTGACATTTAAGAGCATTTAGGAAATGACAAGATGAAAACATAGATCTGTAAAAGGAGATAAATGACTAACGATTAACTAAACAGGACTGATAAAAAGAGGGGGGGTTGAAAAAAGACAGAGCAGTCATTTGTGAGCAAAAGCATATTTCCAGTGACAGATTGTACAGTCCCAGGATTTGTATTAGGGCAGTTTACAAGGGCGGACACCTGCTGTACCTCAGCGCTCACACATATATACAGAGTATACATACACAGGCGATGAGAAAATAAGAGTCAGACAAACAGAGAAACTGAGTCGGTGCAGAAAAAGGGATATATACAGACAAAAATCTTGCCTTTTCTGTCTGTGGGCAGACATCCTGTCAGATTAGCTCTCCGTCAGGCTGACAAATTATGCCATAGAGACGTGAGGCCGGGGGAGTGCCGATGGCCTGGGGAGTGATGAGTCTCATATCGCCTCAGGAAGACCCTCATCAGGCAGCAATTACTGAGAGACTGGAGACACATCTTTAACTGCAGCAGAGAACAGAAATCACAGATAGATGTGAATCGGATTTCTGACTGTTGGAAATAGAAAGTGATAGATTTATATTACTTACTAAAGAAGCTAGTGGGGGAGACCAGGTAGGAGGAACCAGTGGCAGATCTCTGAGGTAGAGACTGTTCTTGCTTGATTCATTGAGAGCATGGAGAGATTTTTCAGTGCCACAAAATAGGAGACACTGGAGTCACGCTTCAAACTACAGACGCAGAGTGATTTGTTTCTACACAGTGTAACATATAGACATGGATATCGGTTTGTTTTGTTGGATTTATATTGAATATCAAGCAGAGAGTCCAGTGACTGAACACAGTCTGAGAACAGCTTATTGAACAAATAAACAAACACATTAAATCGAACATAAGTTCTATAATCAGATATGTAATGTATTACAATGAATGACTCTAATTTAACAATATGCTAAATCAATAACATGCCATAGGCTGAAATGGGATTTTCTAGTTAAACAAATGGAAGAGACACTGGCACGTTTACAGTAATGATGTTAGGCATATTATCCAGTGATGTAAATTTATGACTTTAGTATTATTTGTGTGGATATTTCCTTCACCAAACCCTCTATTTGAAAGTTTTGAGAGGAAGCACAGCACTAGAAGTTTATATCTTGCTGTATCAACTAAAGTGATAATGCAAGTTTGGTTTAAACCTTCTGTGGTGTGTCATTAACTGCCCCTTTAAATTCATTTGTTCTCTGCTGTGATCCAGATGTTACTGGAGCACATCTGGCAAGAGCACAGATTCCCTCAGGAGACACAGGAAGCAGACAGAAGATCGGGAAGAGACAGAATATACCTTGGAATGCAGGAACACCAGCCATTGGTGAAACTAGATTAGGGCAAAAAAGCTTTTATCTAAAAAGAGCATAGTTTCGTTTGCCTTGTGTCTCTGAACTCTTTCAAAGGAAACTGAAAAGACATGAGTAGGAAGGAAGTGATGGCGTTGGATAAGAGAGAGATATTTACATTTGATATTCATACTTTGACAGATGCTATATTCAAACTTACAGCGTGTTCAGGTTTACTTTGTCCCTTTGTGTTTTACTTTGTCCCTTTGTATAAAGGACAAGTCTTCCGGATTAGTGCTTAAGAGTGTGTGTGTGTGTGTGTGTGTGTGTGTGT
>JBAJNP010000935.1:0-22527 GCA_036877545.1 Yasuhikotakia modesta | reverse complement strand
GTGTGTGTGTGTGTGTGTGTGTGTGTGTGTGTGTGTGTGTGTGTGTGTGTGTGTGTGTGTGTGTGTGTGTGTGTGTGTGTGTGTGTGTGTGTGAGAGAGAGAAAGAGAGACAGACAGAAAGAAAGAGAGAGAGAGAGAGAGTGGGTGTGTGGAGGGGAAAAAGGCAGTTAAAAGATGTGAATGGTGTACTTGGACAGAAAAGGCTGACAATAGCTATGTAGCAGCCCTGTGTGTCTGTAATGGGTCTCCTGGGGTTTGGCTGGTTACTGTGATCCTCAAATCACTGCTGATTTGAGAGAGAGAGAGAGAGAGAGAGAGAGAGAGAGCTTAAGAAAAAGTTTCAATGATAAATCCGGGAGAGAAGTGAGTCAGAACTGGCATTGAGCTTCACCTTGAAGAAATGCTTTTGGAGATGTTGAAGTCCCTCAGTGGCACACATGAAATGCTGCACATTTACATGCTATGTGTATGTTTAAATGTCACCTCAGCCAGTGTTTGGAAAGCTCTTTAAGACTGTGACTTGTGTGTAGCCCAGCTTGCAAATGGTAGTTAACAAGCTGATAGAAAGTAGCTAAAAACCTACATCAGGGACAGTATATTTTTCAGATATTTGGAATTTTATCATATATGTCTGCCAGAAAAAAGTTTCTGAATGATTACAGTTACGATGACAAGCGTCAAACTTGAATGGATCAATTTATACTAAATGCAAAAAAACTTGAACTTTGAGTTAAATCATAATGAATAGAAAACATAAGTTGAGAGCATAATGAATAGAAAACATAAGTTGAAAGCATAATGAATAGAAAAGATAAATCGTCCACCATTGCAATGTTGCACAATGACTCATTCTGATGAATCTTTGTTTTTGATCTATTTATTTACCTGAACCATCCAAACTAACCAATTAACTAGAATAAACCAGACTCTCGAAGGCCACATGTAAACGAAAAAGCCACTTGGCAGAGTGCATTTGATTATTCCCTCAACAAGCTCCCCATTAAAGCTGCATGAGCAAACAACATGACATTAACTGCAGCTACACTGTGTTTATAGAACAAATGCAGTTTAGTCACTGACCTGTTCTCTATTTTCTGCTCTTCTCTCCAGTCCACACTGCCCACATCTATTGCACAATTGCATTGACTGCCGACCTGTGCGTTGTTGTCTAATCCTAATGAGATTGACTCCTCATTGTCACAAACCGGCCTCCCGCAAAGCTGTCACTCCACAGGCGGCATGTCATGACAGACACAAAAAGAGATGGAATGGAAGGAACAGTGAAAACAGGAAAGAGTTTCCCTTGTGAGCTATTAGCAAAATGACTCCTCTTCCTCACTTCTTGATCTCGTCCTGTGGTGGTTCATTTATTGGGCCCAGCATGGCCCTTCCTCCTCCTCTGATTTCCCTTTTAGTTTTTCTCTCTCTTTAAGAGGTGAGCGACTGTGGGCGGCCAGTGAAGGCAGCTGACTTGCCCTGAGATTGGCAGGAAAGCTATTTAGCTAAGAAATGTCAGAGGCCATTTTGTTTAGTCAACAGCCCACATAGAGGGCAGAGAAAAACAGTTGAGATGAGTGAACAACATGGCAGTTGAGTGCTGTGTGAGGTGTTGGGAGAATGGAGTTGATTGTGCTTCCTGCTGTGGTTTCAAACAAGCCTTAATTTCACCAGAGACTGTACATTATTAACAAGATTGGTTTAATCAAGATAAACATAGTACACACTTGTTTAAATAGTATTACCACAGAATTTCAAAGAAAGCTCGATAGATTTTCTCAGAATGTGAATGACCCTCAAATAAAATCTGTTCATTTATTCTGTACTTAGGCTAATTTCATAATGGTAATGGCATTACTCTAGGTTATTTGTATTAGGTGCTGTTGTTTCTGTGCTTTTCCAACACCAAACTTATCAGTAATGACTGCATTACTAAAGACAAAATCCTATACCACAACCAAAACTTCACAGGTTGAGCCAGTTTTGCCATGTCGGGCTAGTCAGGATTCCTAAACAGATTGTCAACGGTCGCTGTTGATTGTGACGTGTCAAATCGCTAACTCCCATTAAACTTATTTTTCTGGTTTTGGCAGATACATTTATCCAAAGCAGCTTGTCAGTATGTCCGTCCCCTTTGGTGTTTGAACCCATGACCTTGTTGTTGCTAGCAACATGCTCTACAATTTGAGAGAAAGAAAACACTCAACAAAGTGGCTTTGTTGCTGCAGGTCACGGTTGGTGTGAATGGCCCTTTAGGGTGTCGGTTGTGCTGTGTGTTATGGAGTGTTTGGTGGGAAGTATTGGGTGTCTGTTCATTGTTTGTTAGGGGCAGTGTAAGCTGCGAGCAGTGACGGAATCGGCTCAGGCAGGATGAAAGAGCTCAGTCACAGTGCACAGACTGTCTATCCTCTCACTGGGGAGGAAGGGGCCAGGAACGCATGCTAATACTGTGTGTGTGCGTGTCATATCAGTGTGAGGGAAGTGCAGGTGGGTGCATCAGAAGTCTCCCTCCCGCTTTTCTCCCCTCGAGTGATGAAAGCTTGTTTTTTTTACAAAGACCCCTTTCAGCAGGCAGACAGCAGCCTCACAAGGAGCACTTATCCTCCTCAATGTCTTTCTAACTCTGTCTTTCTTTGTTTTTCTGTCTGTCTCTCACCCGCTCACCTTTTTTCTCATCCCATCGCATCAGAGGTGTAATGTCAGGTGGGGATGTTATTCCCAGGAAGTGCAATGGTTTGCTTATGTTGTGAACAGAGACCTGCACACCTCTGAACATAAAAGGCAGCACATTCATAAAGCGAATAATTTGGGTGGATTTATGTTCACCATTAAAAGAATTATTGTAGTGTGTGTATATGTGTGTGTGTAGATAAGGTTGCACCTTACCACCTTCCATGTTATATTAAAGGAAGAAAAGAAAAAAGAAAAGGCTGAGATATCACATGCAGCTTTTTTAAATGGTAGGTGCTGTTGCAGAGAGTACCTTAAGGGCCTCTAAATGGCAAGGATGGAGGCAGGGAAAACATGTTTAATTCACACTCTAAGGCAGACAATGCATAGGAAAATTAAACAGACACACACAGTGTTAAATCAAAGGTGTTGTTAAATATAACAGAGATCCTTCACAGCTCTTGGTGTTTTTTGACAGCCAGATTGTTCACATTTTGTGTGTGTGTGTGCATGTGTGTGTTTACTTCAAATTTGTACCCAAAAGTCAAAGAAAACCCAGTTTTCTGTTAGGGTTAGAATGTGGGTTGGGTTCAGCTTACACTGTTTATAGCTAAGAAGACATCTGTGGAATAATGAAGAGGACGTGAAGATTCTTCTGCACCTTTTTGTACAATATTTTTCCAAGTAATCCGTTTTTACAGATTTAATTTTTTTGTGTGTACAAGTTTTTTGACAAATTTGTACATTTTTTGTTTTGTGAAAACAAAAATAAATAGATACAATTCATATTGTTCTGCAAGATTACAAGCATTAGGATTATGTGAAGTTTGGTAGGTGGGTCCAAACCCTTGGATGTTTGTGTATAAATGTTGGTATGACAATTAACACATTATTAAGTCCCTTTTACTCTCTTCTGTGATTTGTGATGGAGCTCAGGTTTGTATTAAGAACAGTTGAATGTAATAATTAATAATTTATATTTGTTATTGTTATGCTCTATGTAGTAATTGAGCAGGACATATTCAATCAAAGACACCTTTTTCCAGGTTTAATGTATTTTTCTTTTTTCACTTTATCCCTTTTAGGGGACACTACACAAAGGATGAGATCTGCTCAGTATCCAACCCCTGCGGAATTGGATGCTTATGCTAAAAAGGTTGCTAACAATCCACTCACCATCAAGATCTTCCCCAACAGCGTCAAAGTCCCTCAGCGAAACCACGTTCGCCGCACTGTTAACGGACTGGATACCGCTGGTCCCCGATATAGTCCCTACCCCTCCTCTCAGGCCACTGCCAAGACCGGCCTCCTTGCTATTGTCAAAGTGCCCCTTGTCAAAGGTATCATCAAGGACTTTGACGGCACGCGTGCACGTCTTCACCCAGAGGTGATTATGAATGCCACTGGTGCCCCTTATGCAGGGACATCGGGCAGCACTTTAAACCTGCACCACCCATCACAGGGTCCTCACAGACCAACCCATAATCCGCAGGAACTTCCTCCTCACCCTCAGACTCTCCAGACATTGCAACAGCAGCAGCAACAGTCTGGACCTCCTCACCAAGGACTCAGACATCCCTCCTCCTCTATGCCACAGCAACCCCAGGGTCTTCTGAGGCCCCAGACTCTTTCCCACACCGCTTCTTTAGGCCATTCTGGCCCCCACCCCCCCTCAGCCATTCTGCTTCCTCAACAGCATCTACAAAATCCTCCTCCAAGCCTGCAGGTAGGCACTAGGAAGCTATCAGTTGAAGATGCCCCTCCCAATGTGACTGTTTCTACCTCAACCATTCCATTGTCCATGGCCGGAGGCCTCCACCAGAGTCATCAGGCTGATTTAAACAGCATAGTACACCAGATAAATCAGTTCTGCCAGGCTAGAGCTCAGGGCGCTGGTGCAACATCAATGTGTGAAGGGCAGATTGCGAACCCCAGTCCCATTAGCCGAAATCTACTCATCAATGCTAGTTCACGAGTCTCATTGCACGGGGGTAACCCTAGTAACACCGGCCTTATGCACCCATCCTGTGCAATTGGACCTCCAAATAAAGCAACTGCATCTGCACCAGTGAGTGCAATGCCACCACACAACATGGCCACAATGAATCGCATGTTTCACAGTGAAATGAAACAACAGCATCAACAACATCTGCACCATCAACAACATCCACCACAGCGGAATTCCCAGCAGCCTCAAATGAGGCCATGGAATCAGCATCAGTTAGCCCACCTTCAGCACATCGCTGAGGGGGGTGGACACCCCTGCAAACCGACTCGTGACACTGGCCTCCCCTGTAAGGGCATTAACTATCCCTCAGAAATGAACATGGGCCAGCCTTATGCCATGAAGCCCTCCAGTTCCTCCCCACATCTTGCCAACAATAACAACAATGCAATGCCCCCAGGCGCTGTGACACACTACACCAATGGCCAGTACTACCACCAGCCTCCAGTGTGGGGTAGTATTCTTCCCACACCAAACAGCGACAATTCCAGCTCACAGGACCTTCCAGTACCCTACCATGGTCCTACAGGCACTGGCACGGGTAATACCAACCCTGTCCCAGGGATGGACTGCACCCCCACAGGAGGAGCAACCCATTACAGATTAGTTGGGGGTGCCCTAATAGGGCAGACAAATCTGATGCAAACAGCAGATTGCATGGGAGGGGATTTCCAGACACCCTGCTTCCGAGATCAAAATCTCATCCTGATGGGGAAGATGCACAGGCCACCCCCTATGGGTCGGGTAGTGGTCCCCCCCTCTGAGTCACAAGGCCAGCACCCAGGGTACAGATAAGCTTCAGCCCACAAGCCTCAGACACAGTTTCTCTCCTCAGTGAAGTCAGCCAACACACCTGTGTCCTCCCCAGCTTCTGTTAGTCTTAACAATGAAATTACATCAGAGGAGGAACAAATATAAAGGATGACATGAAAATCTCAAGGATGATTAATATAACAAAAGAATTAAACATGTCTAACGAAGAGCAGTGTTTCTGAGATATTCTGTGTGTTACTAATCTTGCAAGTGATCAATTATTTTTCCTTATTTGTAAAGGTTTTGTTAGAGCATTCTAAAGGGAATTGTTTTGTTATTTTCCATTCCTGTCTCCACTACTACTACACCTACTACTTGTATCTCAGGTGCTCCTGAGTTTTTTAAAAACATATTTTTTGTGTTATTGCTTGCAATTTTATTAAAGGTTCCTCATAAGGTGTTATAAAAACATCCAACAAAGCATCTCACCAGGGCACTGGGCTTTTTATGCATTGGTTGCCCTTTTGTTGGACAACCAACCTGCTTTCATTTTAACCATCTTTGTTTTAGACTAGCCCTATTACATCAAGATGGCTGACAAGCTCAGAGCACTTTCCCTCTTCATCTTGACACTTTCTTTATCCTTTCTTTTAGTCTGTGAACTGAACTATGTGGGAATATGTCAATCACTGGTCCCTTCAGATTTTTCTCTGGTGAAAGCTCTTATTGTGTAATAGCTCATATTTCTGAACATTTTCTGAAATGGAAATGAATTTATTACAGGCTATATTTGTTGAACACAGGACTATTGTTTCAAACTTGTAAGCCACTGTAGACGTGTTCATGTTTATGAAGGATTGAAACAACAGCAACAACACGCTTTTCTGAATAAAAGGCATTGTGACTGACAGGAAACATCAAAGACAGTACAGTAACAGAATATATATTTGATTGTGAAAGATTCTCTGTCTCTGTAACACTGCTAAAGCGTTAGGAGAAAAGCTACAGACACTTTTACATTAAAGCTGTGCCATTTTTCTAACCGAATTATTATACTCCCTATATAACTACTACTTGAACTTCTGTATAGATGATTGGTGTCTTTACAGCTGGGCCACATGTGGTATAGCTGAATGTGGGTTTGCAGGACTACACATACTACTGAAGAAAGTGTCTGAAGGCTTGTTACTAATATTACGTGAAACTAACTATGAACCAAATCAAGGGTTTATGATCCTGCATAATTAATTCATCCTTTGTGATAAAATAGTTGCTACTGATTCTTTTGTGAAGCGTGCTTGAACTGACCAAATTGATCACTTGCAAGATCATTTGTGTTTAAATTAAGAGACTTTTTTAAAGGAAGTCAAAAGGTGAAACAGCAGATGAATTGCATATTTTAATGTACACTGGCTTATCTACTATACTGCTGTAACTTTAAAAAAGTGTAATAATTGTGTATGAGTCCGGCTGAAAATGGATGTGGGTTCACAGACTTGGTGTGCATGTGAGAGCAGGTGTGTGGATGTGCATGTTTGTGATGAATGCGGCGTGTGTGCTGATGAGTCCGTTTGTTTAGACTCACTGTCTGTTTGCCTCTCCTTAACAGCCCTCATGAAGCCTTAAGTATTTGGTCCTTGGACTTTCCTTTGACAAGCATGATTATAATAAAAAGGTATAATGATTCTGATTTTGAAAAATAGACTATAAAGGAACAGCATTTTTCCTTGTTTATTTTTATTAACTAAAGCTTTTGTTGAATAGAAAAGCAATTCTTTAGAATTACTTTATAATGTAAACGAAGAAATGAATATTTTATCTTCATTATGTTTTATAGCTGTGTGTAGTACTGGGCTGTAACAAAATTTTTATTCCAAGTTTCAAAGCTTCAGTTTTGCAATTTGTGCTATTTATAATTCTGAACTAGATTTTTTTTCTCATTATTTAAATCTTTCTTTTTCATTTTGCAATTGCTGTGAAATGGAGGAAGCTTTTAGAAATCTTTCTCATATCTGTCACTCTGTGGCTGTCGATTGAATGTGTGGGAAGAATCTGACAAGTGTGAGAGTTGTGCTACTCTTTTTTGTAATATTGTAATAATAAAATAAAGTTCTAATTTATGCTTTCGAATCTGACTCTTTTTCACTTACAACTTAAAAGCAGTTTTTTTCCTTTCTAAATGTAAAATGCCCCATCCATCCATCTGCCTGTTTAAATTTATGTGCATCTGAGTAAATATTTATGACAGTAACCTGGTCCCCTCAAGCTGACTGTTCCAGACCATTCCAAACAAAATAACAAGTAGAGAAACTAACAGAGGGGAAAATCAGAAGTAACATGCTGTTTCTATTGTCTGAAACAACTGAGCTTAAGTAGGTCTAAAATTTAACTGCAAGAACACTTAGCAAATTAGGTTGTCATATTACTCATGGTCTTTAATTGTTGTAAAGCAATAAAAACAATATGCTTGATATGAAAGGGTCAGAGTATCTATGACAGCTTAGTCAGACAATATAAAAATCATATTAAATATGCTATAAATTATTAACTTTATAATGTACTTTTTTGAGAATTGGGTTGCATTAAAATTTTATCTGTGCTGTTTTTTTACAAATTGATTAAAGCAACGTCAAACCCCTTTAGAAAACAACTTAAAACAAGGTTAGTTTCTGACATTACTTTACAGAATGTGTTGTGAGAGATTGTTTTGTTTAAATGCTGCTTGTTGGTAAACAGTTCTGACATGTTTTCTAACAAATTTTACAGTGTTTTTCTCTCGAATAAGCCTATGATTTTAATAATGTAACTACTGAATAATGTAGTTAGGGTTAGAGAAATAACCTTTGACGAAATAGATCGATTAATTTACCAGGTTTAGAAAAAATAACACATTACATTTACTCTGCCGCCTATTATATCTTTAAGAGAAAGTGATCAAGGGCAAGAAAAATTATGTCCAGTCTTAAGATCTGTGAAGCCATAATTTTGATGAGAAACTAGTCCCTCTTAGGTAGGGCGCTTTTCCCTTTGGCTGTCTAACGTAACAGCTGTCGCGAAAGCTCAAGCTCATGATTGTCTCTATTTTATTGGCTTTTTATCAAAGCGACACCGCGCCAGGAAGTGACGCAAACCTGGCAGGTTGTCGCAGATTTGAGCCGTCTAGTGCGTATGGAAATTAAAGTTATATAAAGGGATCGCAGCAGGACAGACGCGTTCTGAGGTTAGAGCGGTTTAGCTCTGCGGGGTGCAGTGAAATAATGGCGACAGAGGACGTGACCCATCACTGAAATAATGCGCAGTGAACTTTAATGGCCGGTAAAGTAATAAAACAATATCTGTCGAGGACGCATTCAAATGTCATGTAAGTATGAAAGAGGACAGACAGCGCACACCGTCTCTTTATTAGTTGACCTGAGACAGAGTGGTGTCGTGCATGTTGGATTCATTGTGTCTAAATTATACCTGCAACATCCTTTTGACGTAAGTCCGTTTTGGGTGCCACGTTAGTCATGAACCACACAATACCACAAGAGGGCGTCATGCCCAAACTTTTTTACAACGCCTCTACAATCAATCCAGCCAGTTAATATTACGTTACATCTGCTTTATAGTATCATAAATGTTTCCTACGATTTATAATACATTCGTTAAAAAAACACATCGTACTTTAAAGTAAATCTATGCAACTTATGTGAATATTTTATATTAAGGCTATTACACTGTATAGTTCATATTACACTGATATAGTTTATAAAATCTTCAGTAAAATGTAGACAGTAAAATGTCCTGAAATCTTAAGGCAAATAAAGGTGCTCGTCATAAACACTTATGCTATGTACAACGTTTGTGTAAAAAAGATTACATGTCTTATGTTCTCTAAACCAGCTAAGTTTTTGTCTAGTCAAAAAATTACCACTTGAATTAAAAAAAGAAAACAACAAGGACCCTGTGTCATCCAAACAGATTGCACATACATTCATTAAGTTGAATATTTAAAAACGGCTTGTTCTTGAGTCCAAAACCTGTTATAGCATATATTTCATATAGCGTTCCCAAGTGTTACAGGGTGCAGTTCCTAATATTAGACCTTTAGGGGGCGCTTGAGACTTCAGCTAGAGGACTGAGTTCATGTACTTCATTGCGCTGTGCTTGTCTTTGTGTCCATCGTTTACTCAAAGTGGGTAAAAGTCCAAGGCGGCTAAAGTCTGTAACAAAACACCTTGCATTATATATGTAACACATTGAAAATGTTAATATTCTATATGTTTTACTAAATCATTACATCAATGAAACAAGTTGGCTACCTCTTTGGGGTTTAGATGGGGAATTTACACGCATACATAAATTCCCAGGATCCTCATTAATGATACCCAGGTTTCTGTTCCATTGGCTCCAGTTAACTTCCTCCACTCTGAAAGACACAAAACACATGCTCCAATCATTGCAGTTTTACTCCCATCTGTCTGACAATGTGACTGATGGTAAACACAGATCAATATCAATTAAGAGTGTATAATGCAGAGCCTGCGGAGGTGTATTTGTGGCTGTGCATTACTGCAAATAAGATAACAGTATCTGTGTATAATCATTGTGTATTATCTGAATGTATCATCCATCTTCAAATTAATGTCAAAAGCAATATTGAATAAGAATGTGCAAAGATTTCCAGTTTATTCTCATCCTATTGTTTATTTTCTATATGGGAACTGCTGGAGTTACCGGAAGCACCAGCGTCTGTCCGGTTCTTGTTGTCCGCCCAGGTCTTTCTCTTCCCCTGAGCGCAGTCTTTCTTTCAGGCAGCGAGGAAGGAACCATTCCATGTCCAAAATGGTAATTGCTCGCTATGAAACACAAGAACAACAATCTAACACTCTAAACATCTAATTAAACAACTGAAATGGCAAGCTATGCTAAAGCTTCTGTTGCTACTGAAATATTGTTAATGGGCTCACGTTTAATAAAGGACATAAAATGGGTTTGTGAGAATTAGAAACAGTTTTAGAATAATCAGAGAAATAAGGGAATAAGAGGCTGTTTATATTGCCTGTATTGTAATTAATTATTCTTTACATGACTTTATTTCTCATGTGACTACAGACATTTTGTGTTGTGCATTAATGTATATAATGCATTAATGTTTAGGTTGTGTCTTAGGTAACATAAACTAAGAGTTTATTTTTATCCTACACCAACACAACTGACAGGACTATTCCAGCAGTTCCATAGACCCTCATTGGCTGGTTCAGGTGTGTTTAATTTCAGCTAATTATTGCAGCTAATTATCCATGGGCCGTATTGGAGACCTCTGCCATATGTTGTACATGTATTTTAAGCCAATTTTCTCTATCCTTCTTTTTGTTTATTTTTGTCACATTTTGAAATGAGTAATTCTTATATTTGAGTATTGTACCAGACATTTATGTGTACACTCACAAGGAAAACTAAGAATCAATTGCTGTTATCTTTCATTTTAACTAATTTACAGGTACATTTTCTATTATGTCTATTTTTACCTGTAGTTTCCAGATACTGGTGCTCTCTTTGTGTGTGTCCTCCACACTTTTATTCATCAGAGCGATCAGCATGTTTAGCAGCAGTATGTATGTCAGCACTATGTACAGGATCAACAGCACATAGAACACTGTCTGATATTTATACTGGTCTGTGAACTCCAGATCTCCCATGCCAATGGCAAACTTGAACAACTCCAGAGTGGTTCTGTAGATGTTATCATATGCAGGTTTCACACAGTCTTCAGTTGTATTAGCTGTATTAGCAGCTGTACTAGGAACGAAAAGTGAACGTCCTCCTGTTCTAGTTTTACCAGCAAGAAGAGTCACCAAGGCTGTTGAGAAAGAACCAATTAACATGACTGAAAACTATTACAGGTTAAATCGCTAGCTTAGAATTATACGGATCTATCTGACATTTAATTCTAAGGTAGTGAAATGCTGAAAATATTGACTGAATGAAAAATGAGCAGTACCTGCAGAGAATCCAATGAGAAACACCATGTACACGACAAGGAACCTCCGAATTTCTCCAAGAATCATCTGGCAACAACCAAACAGTGTAAGTGCTTTAATAAACATTAAAAACATTAAACTGTAGGATTCATCTGCACTACCAGAAGGCAATGTATGTGTTGCACAGCACTCTTATAATAGTACAAACATATATTTCACCTATACCCAACTTTGTCTATTTTGAAGGCCAGAAAGAAGGATTGTGGATAAATGTTAATCCCTCACCTTTTGTATCATGACACTGTAGATTCCCATAAATTTGGATCCTCTGAAGAAGTAGAGTAGGTTTACCCAGGCCAAAGCAAGACTCAGTACTAGAAAAGCCAGGTATTCATCTTTACCACTAAAGTACAGAACAGCACACACTATAAAGAGCAGAGCCTGCAGGAAACTAGAGACACAGAAATCCTGTTTAGTTTATAAGGAATAAATAGGATATGCAACAAGCTCTACAAGTTTAAAGTTGTTAAAACGAATGAATGTAAAGTGACTCACAACAGCTGGTCAGAGTATCCATCGATTATCAAGCATTGAAATCGTGGCCGCTTCCTGATCAAATCCAGTAACTTAAAAGACAAAATAATTCAATTTCTTTGGTAAATTCTACTTTTCATTTTGTATTTGAATCATTTATTAGAAACAAAAATAATGTTTTAACCCAAATAATTAAAAGCAAAAACATACTGTACCCCTCTAAAAAAGAAGTAAAGAGCTCCAATAGCAGTTATGAAGTGCCCTGTATAGAACAGCTTGTTCTCTGCCTCTCCATAATCAAATGGAGGCTACAGTGAGTGACAGAAAAATAGACAGTCGAGATAAGACGTGACATTAAAAGCCTGAAGTAAGCACACACTGTACATTTAACATCCCAGTAATGTGAATCACAGACAAAACCCTAGAATTAAGGTTTAGCTGAGTATGAGAATTTGGTAAAATATGACAAAATATTTGTGGTAAGTCTGTTTTTGTTATTCAAAGACAAATGGTTCTAATGTTTAAGGCAAGTTTTGGTATTCCTCACTAGTACATAACAAGTAATGTAGTAAAAGAATTGAGTGTTAAAGATACAACATATGATTGGTGTTTGACGATTCATCCTCAATAATACATTATAGATCATGATGTACTTTTAGATATTGTGTGTGTATGAGTGTGTACCTTTCCTACTTGCCGGTTATAAGCTACTCCTGTGAATATGAAAAGGTAGATAAGATAAATGATAAAGTTAAAGAAGAAAATCCGTTGACCATATCTGTCCCACTTTTCTTCAAGAAGTTTATTAAGTGGCTCAATATGCAGCATCTCAAGACGGTTCTGAAATGAGATGAGGTAAAAATTTAACTGCGCATTTTAATAGATTTTATACATTTAAGTTTAAAATGAGCTTTTACAGTATTAACCACAGTCCTCTTACGGGGATTTCACTGCCAGAAACGACTATCTGCAATACAGAGTTCTCCTCAAAGCTGTCCAGAGAGCCAAGATCATAGAGTGAGGAGCACACGGGACCATATACCCACTCTGTGATCTTCCGAGACAGCTGTCTGCAGTCTTTGAACTCCCGCTGCACCATGTGCTTAAACAGCTGGCGAACAACACAACATCAACTGTTATATGAATGTTTAATTAATATTAATAAACAACCATGCAAGTAATTGTATGAACTAATAAAATTGGGAAAAGAAAGCAGCTTCACATTTACAAGAAAACTTGTCAAACATGTACAACACACAAAATGTCTGAAGTCATGTGAGGAATAAAGTCATGTTAAGAATCATCTATCAAAATCAGGAACTTGCAAAAACAGAACAGAGAACTGACAGTATTTTTAAAGACAAAGCACAGATGAATCACTGCTTCCAAAGGATCATGGTGTGAAGTATACCCCTGATTTTGCTAAATGTGTTAAAATTTTGCTAATACCATGAAAAAGAAGGTTTTCCAGGCAGATTACAAACTATGTTTATTTGTTTGTTTGTTTATTGTATAACAAAAGCTCTTACCCCAAACTTTCCTGTCTTTGCTGCTAGTTTGATAGGCGTGAGTCCCTTATTATTTTCAATATCCTCCAGTTTTATCTTGGGGTGGAGTTGAGCAGCTTTGATCAAGATGTGATCATACATGGCAATGACAAACTCTGTGTTTTCAGGGCTGTTATCTGCTATGGCAACTAGGGCATGAAGCACCATGTTTCCATGAGAATCCCTCTTCCTGACGTCCACTGGCTGGTATTGGTTTTCCATCAAGAAATCCACAATATCTGGCTGATTAGTGCAAGCAGCCAGTGCCAACGGCAACTCACCTTTACAAAGGTAAAAAGACAAAAAAGATCTAAATTGGTCTAATACAAATGGGTCTGTTGATGTACTATTGGTTAAAATGACCAATTTCCATGTTAACAGTTTTAAGCTTAAATGAACATTATTAGGCTAACATTAACGTTATGCTAATAAATGAACCTACCAAAATAAAAACTCATCTCTTCACTGGGTTGGAAGAATTTCCCATCCGCTTTAGCGTGAACATCAGCCCCTTTCTTAACCAGCATCTTCACAAACTTTTGACTCCTCCTTTCAATGGCAACATGGAGAGCAGTCTGACCTGTGTCAAGGGTATCAGTCTTTAACATTGCATGGATGGGTTTGTAAAATCAATGTAAAATGTAAAATCAATGCCATTAATCAGATTATGTCAACTGTGGCTAAGGGTCTGACCTTTGTAGTAACTGTCTGTATATGCAGAATTAATAAAATCCTTTAAATCTCCTATTTTCTCTGCAATGTCAAGCAGATATTCAATAGTGTCATTCTCACCACTCCTTAGATTTAAAAGAGCTTTCAATAAGGCTGTCTTTCCATTGGATTTATCTAAAGAAGACACATAACCATAACCAGCTGGGTTAAATATCAGTCTCTTCTGTGAATTCTTTACATTGGTACTAGAAATATACTTACATTGAGAGTCAGTGAGATGTTTCATGTTTTTGTGCAGGTACTCATGTAAACCCTGCAGTTTGGAGACGTCGCCACTAGAAACAGCCTCAAATAGTTTCTTGATAGTAAATCTCTCACTGTCTTGCTGGGCCGGATCCTCTTTTACATTTCTGATTCCCCTGTGTTCAGAGTTGAATGTTCAGAAACAATTCCCACACCATCCTCTGACAGCATGTATCATTTTATGTGGTTTAATATAAGAACAGCAGGATAATTGATTTATTCAGTGCTGAAGTTATAATGATATCCACACAATGTCAGGTATGTGCATAAAGAATGCAAGCCTCAATCTTTAAAAACTGTTCCAATAATAAGTCAATAAGGACATTTAAAAACAAATTCTCATTTCATGTTTTAGGTAACATATTTAAAGCTTTAGGCAAAGGCCACTTCTTAGTAGACTTACTTGTCAAAATTTAAGATGAATTTTTTTTAATAAATTACTAACTGTAACAACTCAAATAGTGTTTCATCTGCCACTGCTAAGTAGACTTACTTGTCAAAATTTAAGTTGAATTTAATTTTGGGTGTGGGTTCCACTACGTCTTCCAGGTAATTGGAGTCCATGGGCATCTTGTCTTTACCGGGCCCCTTTTTTACCTGCTTGCCCTTTGACCTTTCCTCATCTGGCATGTCATCTGGCTCCAGCCTGAAAGATGCTGGACTGCTGTCTTTTGATTTACTCATAGTGATGTCTTTGTAATCTTATAGCTGCTGTAAAACCTGTAAAATATACATAAAATGTCAGACAAAAAATGTGTTTTACATTACAGTTGTGTTGGAGGAGCATGTTCAACAAATTTAAGGAGTAAATAATTTTAAGGTGTCTGTCACAGAACACAACAATTTCAGAAAAAAATTAAAGCAGAAAATGATTGAAAATGGTATGTGAAGAGGCACGGCTCTTATGTGGAAAGTGTTGTAAGCGTTTAAATATTTGCACATATAATTCTACTGGGATTGTGTGGCCCAATTTTACTGTGAGGCCTTCTAACACTAGCTAGCGTTATGATGAGCAGTAAGATAAAATAAGAACACTTCATAAAATAGGTGCCGATTATATAGGCCTACAAGGAACGCAGCCATATTCACAATAGAATAGATACAGTTTAAGTACAAATTTACAATTAAACATTTCTGAAAAGTATTAGGTTTAGTCCATGTATTAAAGTGGCCATATCTTTGAGTGAGGTAACACAGATTATGGCTAACTCTGATAGACCTAACTAAATTATTGATATATTTTCTTGCTGTTATGTTACATGATACCATCCAGGCAATGGATACTCATTTTCCAATGAAGACAAATTTCTCAGATCTCATGCATAGAAGTGCAGATCTAACAAGATACAATGTTCCAATGTGCTGGAAATACTCAATTGTGGAGCATTTTAGAAGAATATAACTTAGACTTTGTGTAAATAATTTCATATACTGTTACAGTAAGAAGGGCAGGGAGTGAAAACAGACACTAATCCTGCATTACACAGACAGCATAACACCATCTCAGGTTAATCATGTAATATTTTAACAGAAAATTTTAACAGAAAAGCCGTAAGGAATGTTTTGTCTGGTTTTGTATGTGCATAAGAAGCAATTGACTAACACTACGCTCTATTTACAAACACATGTGATCTATCTTGTGACATTTTAACAAGTACCTCTGACAATGCTTGTTCTGTATTTTAAAAGTTACTTTTACACGAAAGAGTTTCTTTAAGGGTCATAAAACCACAAACTGTTTTTATAAGCCAATGTGAGACTTACATTAATACAAGTTAGCATTAAAACCAGGACTTGCGCTTTGACGTTATGTATGAAAGGAAATGCAAATGCACAGTATGAAAGGAAATGCAAATTTAGTTCGGTGTTGTTTATATGGTTAAAATATATGTGTATCTTCCACATTAAACCAGTACTTATCAAGCAAAAGAATCAAATAAAGGAAGTATAATAATGTTGTCAACATTAAAATAGCATCTAATCTCAAAACCTCATCAAGAAGATATTAAACTAAATATTGAAGCATGTTTATACAAATTCTTCCAGAAAACAATTTTATTTAATATTTAAACAAAGTTAAAGGCAATATGTCAACAATGTTGTAATAGCAAGTTTATGCCATATGTAAAGGTGACCCTTGTTTGGGTGTGGCAGCTCTGCTTGAAGGATCTAACAGTGTTTTGCCCACCAAATTATGCTATATAATCTCAACTCACCCACAGAGGCCCATTATCAAGATGTTTCTACAGTCTGGTAAGATGCTGTGTTCTAATGCATTAGATATTTTTATTTTCTAATATTGTGACTTAACAAACCTGTAAACTGAGATGCCATTACATCACAGTTGAAACAAAGCACTACAGACTGCATTAGTCTACACCATCTTTTAAAAAAACCTAACCAAGACATATAACAGATGCAATGATATAACATGTTTCAGATCTGCTCTGAGGAAGTGTTTACTAACTCTCACAAATACATAGATTTAAAAAAGAACTGAAAGCTATTGGTAGCTCAACGTTTCAAACTGTGGTTAGGAAAACAATGACATTCAGCAAATATAAAGTTCTGTTTTATATAGCATTTAAAAAGGTGTTTGAAAGTTGGCAGTTTTTTATTTAAACTATAGCAATATCAGAACACATGATCTGTACTCACCAATCAATCTGTTTTTACGTTTCTGTTAAATAAAGTATCCAGTTTTGTTGATGCACTTTTGTGTTAAATGAATTAAAATTAAAGAGTTTTGAAAAGGTTAGCTTAACAACGAGGATGTTAAGAGTGCTGTCTCTCTCTCTTTCTCAGAAAGGAAGAGAAGGCAAGATGTTTTCAGATCACTAAGTGCCCTAGTGAAAGGCGGGTTTTATTGATTTTTAGAGTCTGCTGTGATGTTACATGTTTCCGCCCCTTCTTGCAATGTTTACAATCATTTATTCCTCATTATACATCAAACAAAAGCACCCATTTATGTCACACAATCTCACATTATTAATGAACCTTAAAGCAATATTTCACTATAATTTCATAAAGTTTGTACTAGTCACCTTACAAATACAATTATCACATATACCCAAAGAAGCAGTTTACATCTGTATTAACTTGTCCCCCCCAGCACTCAACTGCCCCAGTAAAGTGAGGCTGTAGCGGTGGTACTATTGAGAAATGTTGCCTTCATTTGCATGGTTTCCTGTATGAGACTGGATTTTTTGCAGCAGAGTGAGACAGTATGACACTGACATGCAATGTGGTTTTGACGCATGCACTAACCAAACGCCTTAAAAAACTTGGTGCAGATATACTAAACAAGTGGCCTGGAAAATCTTACTGTCATTGCATCTGTGTTAAAGAATCAAAACAGCTGAAATGGAATATGCAGTGAATAAAGTGCCTAAGTTTATACACCAAACAATTAGCTTAATATACATTGTATGTTTATTATCTAAAATTATTTATATATTTTATATTATTGTTTTATTACACTAAAATTGTAAACAGTATTTTGATATTTTAAGACTTTATTCAGCCTCTCAATGTAATTTAAAAAAATAATCGTAAAAATACAAATAGATTTGTATTTATGACACAGATTTTGAGCAACATTGATCACCACAGTTCAAATGCTTTGCCATTAGGGTCCAATTATGCCACCCAGCAATTGATTGACATCTTTTTTTGGAGCCACCAAAGTATCTTATTTTCACTGCTCACTACCCAATTATTGATCATAAATCAGCTTCTGAATGAGTTATTATCCATGAGATAAACTTTACACCATAGCACATAAATGGCTAAATGTTGTGTCATCTTAGATTTGCTTATTAAACACCATGGCAACCCCAACTGCTGAGTCCACATCTTTTCCATAGACTACAGGAAAGGGAAACACTCTCTCCACTTCCTGTTGCAAAATCGTGTTACATGATAGAGCATTGCCACTGCCAATAATTCTTTTCACCCCTGCAGCCTCTAGGATTTGTGGAGGCATCATAGTAGCCATGTTCTGAATAATGCCCCTGCACACGGCCCGAGTCATGTGACCCAAAGAAAGGTTAGTAGGTGAGATCTGGTGCACACTGGCGAGGGCAGTGGGGTCATGTCGCTCTCCCAGCAACACTGGGGTCACAATTATGTCAGTGTCTGGCTGTGTCTGAGCAGACTGGACCAACTGGGAATAGATTCTGGACTCACTCACTTCTAATCCTACATTAAACAAAAAAGGAGTTTAAACATGAGAACCATACAGCTGTATCATTATGCAATAAACAGAAGAAAATAATACTTAAACTTGTATTTTGATTATTACTTTAAAAATTGTGGATTTACCAAATTCTTTCATCCATGATCCAAGCATTCTGACTAATGCTGCCATGACATTGCCTCCATTAAGCGACGCAGCCACAGCCAGATAGGAACCGCAGAAGTACGGGAAATAAGAGATGGGAGAGAGGGGTTCTGGAGAGCTCGGAGGACAGAACTCTGCAGGCATGGCGAACGTCAACTGGGCTGAAGTGCTCATATTCAGCACTAATGGTTTAATATGAGAATGTATTACTAATTTGTACATACATGTACATCATTTGAAAAACAGACTACATACATAACACTAATGTTGGCTAAGCTACTACACACAATTTAATTTAAAGTTTTTAATGCAAAATCTTCAGTTCTATAGAAATAGCTCTCAGAAACAGGCGAATCTTTGTGTTATCAAAACGGTAAACATATTACTCAAACATGGCCGTAACTTAAATGAAATTAATAAATACACTGTTTTAAGCAATTGCATTACCACGTTGACATTGTTCTTATCTCAGAGCTCTTGCACAAAAATATCTCTTTAACTACAACTATCCATGAAACAGATACTCCCATGACCTAGAGAGAGAGAGATCAATGAAATCTGAGTACACTATACAGTTTTCACATGCAGTCATTGCACTAATATCTCCACCTGGAGGTCAAACTGGAAAACACATACAGTAATGTGTTCAAAATACATTGAGTATACATTAAGTATGCACTAATAAATGTCAATTAAATACAGTTATTTAACTACAATGTAGTATATTGTAATATAATCTTCACAGCTTTTAAAAGAAGTTTTTGAAAAACTTACGTACCTGCATCTTCTGTGTCTATCATGCAGGAGTAAACACTACACTGGAAGTCTCCCAGCGCTGCTCCCACAGGTGTGTGAGCCGGGATGCCAAACCATTCAGAAGAAGTGTGACCAGCCATAGCTCCAGACTCCACCACTACAGGCAAAAGGTGAACAGGAAAACCAGCATCCTTCAAACTGGAAGGTATGACAACAAAGTCAAATTGGAGCTTTAGCAGAAACCCATAAGAACAGAATACAATTAAATTCAGCACTTTTGACCAATTACTTTTTTCTGCCTTTCCTATTACTGTTGTATTCATCTAATTACTGAAATGAATTGAAAAAAAATCTAATTACTTCTGAAGCAGCATTCAGACCAAATTATGAATCATTTTGACTGAATCTCTTAAAAGTCACAAGCATGCTTCACTCACAACAAGAACAATCACACATATTTGTGTCAGTCACTCACATTTGTTTATTCCATTGACGGGTGGTTGTGTTAAAGTAGCCCCAGCTGGCAGCATTTTGCTCAGTCATGACACAGTTATCAAGGCTGCACAGCATGGAAACCACATAGTCTTGAATGGTGCCTGCCACACTGAAACCTGACAGGAACTCCGGCCTGATTCAAGGAGGTATAAAGGTCAGAATTACTTCCATAGTGTAGATTTCCTATTAGTGTCATTTTAACAGTAATTTCAGTGCTGTGAATAGCAATTTCAGTGTTTTGAAACCATCTAATCACAGGACTGCTTTATGTAAATGCTACATTAACTACATTGCAGGAAATATGATTGTTATGCTACCTATGTTTCATATACCAGAAGATGGTTGCACAACCAAAGCCGGTGGCCAAAATCAGGTGGGAATCTGGTTTTGGTAGGGAAGAAAGGAAGTCAGTGCTGCAGCGCCCATCCTGCCAGGTGATCAACTGACTTACATCTTTGGGAATGTATCTAATGTCTGCATCTTTCCTCAGCCATTCACAGCCTAATGGAGAGAGATTGACAATTTAATAAGTATATCATGGTGCATTGTGCATGTAGCTCCAATTACATCTGAATATGAGGGAACACACACGCTGATAATAAAACGTGTAAAAAATTAATTCACTGCAAGTGTAATGCATGCATGTTACTATGACTTTGCCGTTGAATGTGCTTTTTGCAGTTATTGTGTAAAAATATGAACCTGTTTTTGATTTCCACAGCAAAACACCATGCATTTGTCCACATATTCCAACACTTTGTACTTTTTGTAGCTTGTCTTTGGGTAAAGCATCCATGCACCTGTCCAGCGCGGCGATTATTAATTTAGTCTCCTGCTCCTTAGCCTATAAACAACAACAACAAAAAACGCTTTACCAAGCGTGTAAGCTCGTATGAGAAGGGTTTTAGGGGGTCCAATGTTAGTCAAATGAGTCTGATTGCTAAATATTAATATCGGTTGTTATTCGACTCTGAAATTTACGTTTTTATACACATTTTATTTACTACCCAGCTTACTTACATGTTTGTCTGCGGTGTAAGTGATATCGGAGTTTGTGGGGAAACTCCTAGAGTCTGTCACCGTCTTTGACTGGGCATCAAGCAGCACGACTTTGACTGATGTAGTTCCCAGATCGATGCCGAGAATAAACCCAGCAGAACAAATATCTGATGTGGCCATGTGGATCTACTTAAAACGAAACTTAATGCACAATTAGAGGACAAGCATGTGCTGTCTATGACATCTGCCTGTACCGCTAATAAGCTGATTTAATAAACATGTCCTATACTAATATGTCGGTTGCATCTCGATCTGTTCAGAGTCCACGCACACGTGATTTTTGAGCCTTCGCGGATCCCGTAGAGTGAGTTAAAAGTATATTAATGTTGAAAGGCAAATTAGAATATGTTTTAAATTTAAACGTTATTCGGTATTATAGTCATGAATATCGATTTATTTTTCTGGGGTTTTGTTAAATAGATTGGTCAAAATATTATGTTGTCAAAAAACTCCCAAGGTGCTTTGCGAGAAAATGGTTGACAGAGGATGACACACGCTGCGTTTCATTCATAATTACTCATATATCGCTATATAATACATTTCTGTGCAACATATCTTTAAATAAATAACGTATTATGTTCGAAACGT
Source organism: Yasuhikotakia modesta (assembly GCA_036877545.1). Classification (NCBI taxonomy): domain Eukaryota; kingdom Metazoa; phylum Chordata; class Actinopteri; order Cypriniformes; family Botiidae; genus Yasuhikotakia; species Yasuhikotakia modesta. The sequence continues at coordinate 840 of JBAJNP010000935.1, read as the reverse complement.
CATTGTAAGTTATGCAGTTTTAAATCCCGAAGGTATACTCTTCATTTTTGTTTTATCACCATCTTGACCCTAACGGTAAGTACGGGGGTTTAAGTCGAGTCCGGATTGCGTTTCATAAGCCGTATGGGCTTTATATCAACGTATGTGTTTTACATTTATGTTGTTTTTTGCGTGTTTTAAGATCATAATATGGCCACAGTAGCAGCCAAACGCGAAGGACCGCAGTTCATCAGCGAAGTGGCAGTCAGAGGAAACGCCGCTGTGCTCGACTACTGCCGCACGTCCGTGTCTGCTCTGTCTGGGGCTACAGCGGGCATCCTCGGCCTAACAGGACTATACGGCTTCGTGTTTTATTTCCTAGCTTCTTTCCTGTTGTCTTTGCTCCTGATTCTCAAAGCCGGTCGTCGATGGAACAAGTGCTTCAAATCTAGACGTCTGCTTTTTACCGGAGGACTCGTGGGTGGCCTCTTTACCTACGTGCTATTTTGGACTTTCCTCTATGGGATGGTGCATGTGTACTGAACAGATTCACAAAGTAGATAGAACAACAGCCATGCTAATAAGGAAAAGAGATGCTAACGTAATCTCTTGCTAGAGATTAGAATAGAGCTAATTGCTGTACCTTTGGTTTTGATCGTTCCCATTTTTTCAGTACTAATTCATTGCACTGAACCTGAAATATTTAAATAACGTGTGTTGTCAAATTCCTTAATCATCTTATTTGGTTGTTTTCCTAATAATCCGTTTCAGAGCAGGTATGATTTTGGGATGTAGAGTAATCCATTAGCCCTTTCTCTGTTTGCATTATATGAAACGATCTGTGAACTCCAGACATTATCA
>JBAJNP010000934.1:35914-73916 GCA_036877545.1 Yasuhikotakia modesta | reverse complement strand
ACAGCAGCTCAACGTCACACGCGGTTTGGCTCGAAGTAAAACGCGCATGCGCACAGACAAGGAAGTTCCTTTAAAAGGCGAAGTACGCATGCGTTAAGTTCTCTGTCCTCCCATCGTGGACATAGCACGTCTGCGCTTTACGCTGCACTCGTATAATATGAGGTTAATATGTTACTCTTAATAGCTGAATTTATGTCATTAAGACTCTGTTCATTTCCTAACAGAGTAATAGGTGCTGTTGTAGTGATGTGTGGTTTCTTTGTGAAGTCGATTGCAGGTTTGGCCACGTGGTCTGATTCATAAAGCATATAACGTGGAGAAGGTGAAATGTTCAGGGCGATCTGTCTCACCCTTGTGTCGTTTCTTTAGTTTACCACAGAAGAACCAGATGAAGATGTTTGCCTCAAGGAAACATGACCATTTTGAAGGTAAGAAGCTGGAGTCTTGGGTAGCTAAACTGATCTCTTATCAGTTTTGTGTGTAAGATAACGTGCAAGCTGTTGGCTGCCGGCAGTTCCGCTCATAGCAATGATGATATTCATGTTTTCGCCGTTTACCCATCAGACCGGATTGGGTTGTTGACACTGTGACTATCTGAGTACCAGCAGATTCACAGACTGTCCTGTAGCCCATTAAACGTGAAAACTAATGCGTCTGTCCTGTTCTTCTCTCACTAGGTCGAAGTAATGCCACTGAAAAAGGGTGACGTCATCAGGGTGACGTCAGAACTCCGTCTTTATGAAGCAGGTAATTTAGTTTAGTTTATACATCAGACCAGATTGGGTTGTTGATACAGTGACTATATGAGGCAACAGTACAACTGTTGACTTCTCAGAACCGTTATTAAAACTTTCACTAATTCATTTCTTATGTTCCCACCACCAGGTTATTGATACCAAAGTACTGGTACTGGAAACAGTGATGATTCAGCCTCACAAAGGTTTGTATTTTTCCATATTTTGCAGACTAGCTTGTTTTGGCGACCGCTTGCCATGATGATTTTCACATTTTCGCCGTTTACCCATCAGACTATATTTGGGCTGCTGAAACTGTGACTCGCTGATAAGCGTTTATTATTTTTAGACCATTCTGAATTCAAGATGTTATCTAACAAAATGCCACTTTATATTTTTCTCTAGGTTGCACATTCAAGATCTGCCTGCAGAACTACTCCAAGCGTCTCAGCAGCGTCAGGAGTCCAAGAGCATGGAGAAAACCAACATTGGGCCGGAAAACGAGGCCCCTCCAAAACATGTGTCTCATTCCCAGCTTCAGTGTATCATGCAATGGTGTTTTGATATCAAGTTGTTCTGATGTGATGAAACTGTTTTGGTTGTTGGTATATGAAGATGGAAATAAACTAAGGCAAAATTTTTAACTGTGTTCCTTTTACTAAATGCAGTGATTTAGACAGTTATTGTGGACTTTTAAAAGCCATTTTGCATTGAGTTCACACTGTAAATTGTCCTTTGGAACTTGTATTCTCAGGTTGAGTTTAATATGGGTTTGGGTCAGAGCAATCTTGCCAGAACTAGTAAACAAAGGGATGTTTAAAAAAACATCAGGAAATCTGTGGAGCTCTTAACGTTCTTATGCTTTCACCTTATGCGACGGTTCCCTCTACTGGTACAATATGGCAGTACTTTGCTAGGAGATTTTTAGTAGTTCAGAATGTTCTGAATCGACCATTGCAATGGTGACTTTGCAGTGCTTACAACAGTGAACACATACCACAGCTTTCTGAGGTATATGCAAATTTGCACAAAGCATATACTTTTTCACCTTTTCTGGTTCATGTCAGCAGGCACAACAATGTCTCATTTCATTTAACAATATAAATACAGCAGAAAACAGATTTGGGTCATTTAAGTGCTTAAAACACTTTTAGCTACAAATTCACATTACTGTGTAATTCACTTTGAATTCAAATCATGATTTCACATATTTAACAATACAAAAGCATAAGTTTTGTGTCAAGCAGCAATCAAAACGCTTCTGCTCACTCAATATGGAATGTATCTTTCTCATATTAGACTAAACTACAGTAACACAATTGTTCATATACTGCATATTATTGGCAATTTAGTGTAAGACAAGGAAACAAGAAATGTGACAAAGGGAATGCGCAAGTTCACAAACATCATCTAGTTCTTCACGATACAAATAACTTCAACCATAGAAAATAATTCTGAAGCAAAAATATCAAACACATGTCTCATGTAAGGCCTTCAATGTTATACAAAATATACTGTTATTTATGCATAAAAATAAAGTTTGAAACACCCTGCATCCCAAAAGGTTCACTGTTTCCGTTAACAACCACAATGGTCCGACCTCTGATCCGGACCAACGCTGGTGAAATTCTTCCCCCACATCAGGGAGAGGGATTGCGGCACAGCCATCTCAGGTAAATCAGCTTTAGCATCAAGCTATAAGAAAGAATCCTCGGATGGCGGAGCGTATGAAAATCCCAGGAAGGCGTCATCTGCTTCCATGACACTAGCGTTAACTATTGACAGTCCTGAGGAGACGCACACAGAGTTTGGCACAGATTCCTCTGTAAACTCCGGATCGAAGTTTGAGATGTCATACTGGGATTCCTGCAAGACAGTGTTTTCATATGAATCATTTACACTATAATTGTGCAACTCCATCACGCTACACTTTCAGTTAGCATGCGAGAGCGGCATGTGTAGATTTTTGTCTTACCACACTAGGGTTAAATAGGGGTGTGATTTTTTTCTGCTCAAGGTCGTCCCAGTTGATGGATGAGAAAAATGCATGTGCTTTGACTTCATTCTGGAAGATGAAACCGGGATCATGACAGTAGTTTAGTTCAAAATAGTCCAATTTCATTGCATATACATTAATAAATTTATACAAAAGTTCCCATTGAACTATTACTCTATATTTGTTATTCGTCATCTAAGTTTACTTTTATTTAAACATGCAAATGTTTAATAAAGTTCATGATAAGTGATTATTACTGTTAAGTAATAGAAGTGTATCTAAACTTTTAACAGTACTGTATATTGCAGAACCTCTGCCATTTATTTAAGCTTATTTATTAAAACTGCTGAAATATTTGACTAAACGCTCCACAAAGGGGTGATCTACTCACAAAGTCATTGATGTAGCCAAGCCTCCTGGTATGATCTTTCTCCAGCAGGGCCTGCAGAATAGACCAGGCAGCTGTAGACGCCCCAGGCCGCATGATTAGTTCCTTATGAAGAATGTTGTCATACATCTCATGTGTGTCCCTGCTGTAGAATGGAGGCTGTTGAGCATAAAGGTAAAATGATGTTTCACTTATGAATATCCAGTGGCATCCAGTGACTTTAGATCTATTGGGAACTTACCAGGCCATAGAGCATTTCATAGAGCACAGAACCCAGACACCACCAGTCCACTGTGTTATCATACGGCTGCTTCTTAAGAACTTCAGGAGCTAAATACTGTCAAAACAACAATTATTAACATATACCATACTCTCATTTTTACAATTCAGCAGTCAAGAACACGTTTAGCAAATCAGTGTAAACTGTAGCTTAATGGTAGAGCATTGCATTAACGGTGCAAAGGTTGTGGGTTCGATTCCCAGGGAACACATTTGTTGCATTGGATAAAAGCATCTGCCAAATGCATAAATGTAAATGCAATCTAAAGAAACGATAAACAGGTTACGATGAACAATAAAAAGCATGTTTAATATTTCTATTATAAAATACCTCAGGTGTCCCACAAAATGTGGTTGTTGTGTCAGATTGGGAGATGCCTTCCTTACACAGTCCAAAGTCAGTTAAGACTACGTGTCCCTTCAGAGACAAAAAAACATTTTCAGAGCGTGTTTCCAACACACAAGATCTGTTTTTCCTCAGTGCCAAAGAATCTTCGGTCTGACTAAACAGTTTCCTCAGAATTTGAAGGAAATGTGCAAATAAAACACTTAATTATCTAATATCAAGCATTCTTACACATTAAAATGAGTCTCTGGTTTCATTGTAATATTTAGCTTGGCTGCTAAAGCTACACTCAGATGATCACATCATGTCTGAAAATCAAAACTTTTGTTTTACTTGCACAGCAATGGTAAGATCACAGGGTTTCTTCTGGAACCCTGACAAATATGTTCAGCTTTCGTCTGGTTATGATAAAAGTAAAACAAAAAAGATTTGCTTACTTGAGAGTCCAACAGGATATTTTCTGGTTTCAAATCCCTAGGAACACAATAACACTAAACTTGTTAGCGCAAGAAATTGTGATGCATATTTTGAGTCACAAACAATTGAAAACCAAACACACATACAAATAATGAATGTTGTAATAGATATGAATGCAATTTATAATGTATTTACACAAAGAGAATAGGTAACGCTATATACTGACACATACTATGACAGTAATTTGAGGATATGCAAGCCACACTATAACGAAAATTAGGAACGTTTCCTCTGATGGGGGAAGGACAAACAGTCTTTCTAGGAATTCACACACACTTTAATAATTAACTATATAATTCATGAAAGTTCCAACCTGTCTAATACAGCAAAAATTTTCAGGACAGCTACATGTACCTGTAAACAATGTTGAGGCAGTGCAGGTAACCTAAAGCACTCGCCATCTCTGCGATGTAGAACTTTGCTCTGGGCTCAGGAAACGTTCGTTCTTTTTGAAGGTGAAAGAAAAGCTGTAATGGAAGAAATTAGTTTGTAATCAGGGCAAATGTAAAACAAAAATAGACTTTTTAAGGTCAAATAGTCATGCCTCCTACATGCTTTTGAGTCACTGTGGCAGGCTGACCTGTGGCCTACATGACAATACTATTTTTTGTGTGTTTTTTATATTAGCTAACATTAAATTGTGGTCAGCATAGCCTTTGCTACAAGTAGGAGGTCATAATATTGGTTTAAATATACATTGTACAATTCAAATACAATGAGCAGTCATGCATTGGTCTAATTTATAAGTCACATGACGCACCCCTTAATTTCCTTATTCAACATTCATGCCATTGTTAACAATAGCTCTATTTACAACATATATTGGTTTCACCTGCCAAACTGTGGCTTTGTGGCACAGTAATAGTTCAGATGTCACTCTTGGAAATAACTTTCCTTTGTCACCAAATACTCACTTCCCCACCATTGACAAAATCCAGGACAAAGTACAACTTGTCTGTGGTCTGAAAGGAATAATGCAGTCCGACCAGGAAGGGGTGTTTAACGTTCTTCAGTAACACGTTGCGTTCAGCCATAATATGTTTTTGCTAGAATGAAAGAATGAATAAATTTAGTTTTGTAAGTCTTAAAAGGGGATATTCTTAATGCACAGTTCCTTTTGAGGAACTATTGAGACATTGCTGAGATATAACTATTAAAGAAAAAAAGTATCTCCCTCATCTTCATCTCGGCAAGCAATGGACAAAACTGATACTGTAACTATACATTCCTGTTTTTAATGTGTGAACAAATAACACAACACAACAATAATACACACAACTGATCACTTACAAACATATTTGTGAGCCAGTTATTCCAATACACATTAGATAGGCAAATTAAACTTTGCTGTTCTTCCAAATTGGTCAAATATTTTTATGTTAAACAGCCAATTTTATTCCTTTGCTTCATATTACATTTTTAAACATTTTTTACATTCATAAAAAATCTTAACAGCACACCACAGCAATGTTTTCTTTACTGTCCCTATACTTATAGAGGGAACTGTATTTCTGAGATTTCTCCATGCGATTTAATTACCTCTCTCCTGTTTAAAATGACCTTTTTCTGCAAGACTTTGATGGCGTAATACTTCCCATCTCGTTTCCTCTTTGCAAGGAGAACCTTTGGGTGGGAGAGGACACAGCGGGTTAGCAAATGTTTCAGCTTGGACCACGGCTAAATGCAAACATGAAGACAAACTGTGACTTCTGAAACTGAAAGACTTTCACTTCCTGAGTAGAGCTTGGAACTAAACGATGTGGCCAACCATCACAAATAACGCTAAACAGAGAATTATTAAAGCTTAGTAACACTGAGATCTTTTAGTAAATGATGCATGCTGTGTGCTAAACAAACTCTGAATCCCAATTTTTCGTCCAAACTAAGTGAAAGCAGTTCCGAGTAAATCCTGCAATTTTTATCTGTTAGAAAAATATATTAAATATTACATTAAACATAATAACATTTACCTTTCCAAAGCTTCCTTTTCCTATGACTTTAAGAAAGTCAAAGTCAGTGGGTTTTGCACTATGGGGAAAACAAACTGTAATTTGTGCTAGAAACTGGCATGTATAGCAATATTTACATTATCATTTGTTAAGACATAGGGTGTTTATGTCACTATCTGAAGGTATAATCTCTATAAAACAATCTACATGATAGTCATAAATAGTAAAGAATTATAAAAACAATGAAACACTTACTGTGGATTCGCAGATGGTCCCAGGTTAATGTTTCTAGAGGTAGAATTACTCTGTGAACGATAGAAAAAAAACAGAAATAGACTGAAGAAATAAACAGAAATAAACTAGATTCAAAACTAAACTGTTTCACATGTAACTAGTGAACAAAACAGGCCAAGTTATTGGTCTGTTATCATACTAAAAATCTGTTACTAGTTTAAATACCAACCTTGTCATCTTCATCCTCTGATGCGTCAGAGAAGTTTTTTGATTTGTCCATCTGCAGAAAGTCTCTAACATCCGTACTGCGTGTTTGAAATGGACGAACATTCGCATGTTAAAAGTCTGACTGAGAAAAAACAAAGCCACAGCTGTGTGCAGAAACACGAGCTAACATCAACAGCTCTCTGTAACAAGAACCGTAACCATAGCGAACGTTACGCAGAATCAAAAAGAAGTATCTTTTATTTGGCACGGACACGTAAAATACAATCTAACTGGATTTGTGCTGAAAGGTCAGAGATGCATCTAGTTGTGGCTGGTTTTGGCTTGTATTCACTGCCAAACCCACTCAAAAAGATTAACAAATCTGGATGCACAGAATAATACTTAGCTAACAATTTTTGGTTTAAAGAATGTTCCACTAATGTTTCCATTTGAATGTTCTAGGAAAGTTAATAACATCCAGTTATTAAGACTTTTATTTTATTAAAACCTTTAAGAACCTTTAACCAACATTCTGGGAACGTTTCCTGATAGTGACTGTGCTGATATACTCACTGCTTGCAGAGTTGCGAATGAGAGACAATCCTCTGAATGAACTCATGCAATCCTGCTCTTCTCTGTTTTATAAACTCTGAAAAAAATAAAACAGGAATCATCTTATGATAAAATCAAGAATGCATACAGCTGCATTTATGCTGTTTTCACTGGTTTTATATTGCACCTCAAATAGTGACCCAGCACAATACTGCGATTGTTTACTGCACAAAAGCTGTCCTGAAAATCAAACACTGAATTATTCATTAATACCACAAACTGCATTGGATTCAACCATAAGCAAAATTATTAACATGACAGGCTAAAGAAAATAGATAGTTTTGGTATATGAATGTCTCTTGAGAGTTTCATGTTTCCTGCAGCCCGTAAAATTCACAATGAAGGGCTCAAATGAAGTTTAAACTTGTTGAAAGTAAACCTGTAACAAAATCAGTCAACTTGTGTTTGTTGGCATCTAATCTATCAACCACCAAGTAACAGACACACTTGGTACAAAAGTGATTGTTGATGATGTAAAGGCTGTGATTGGATTTTTTGCTCTCTTGAGTGATGCTTTCACAATTATATGGTTTGCATTCACCATAGATGGTTTGGCTGTTGTCCGAGAGGCACAATGAAAACACAATGTCCTCAGTTTCTCAGTGGAGTATGGGGTGCTACTGTAAAATGTGCCCCAGATAAATAGCTTGATGTTCTCCAAAGAGACAGCAATTATCCAGAGAGAAGGAGAATGAGTGAGAGAGAGAGAGAGAGAGAGAGAGAGAGAGACAAAGAAAGAGAGAGAGATCTTAGCTCTGGATAATTGTAGCATTTCAACCTTTAGAACATGGTAAGGATATCTGCATGTGATTTCAATTAGTTGACCCATGAATTCTGCATTAAAAGATATCTTGGCCACATGCTGGTCACATAATTGGTCATGCATGAGCCAAAAATGCATATGGTTAAGATTCACAAAGTGTTTGTTGCCAGATTGTCTAAAAAGCATAATGTAAGAATCAACAGGGACAAAAAATTTAAAGGCTTGAGGCTAAGTAGATTTAGCATGGTTGACTTTCTGTATGGAACACTGTTAGATAATCTAATTTGTCAAATACACATGATCCCTGTTAAACTTAATAAAGCGAAGTCACTAACTTACGTGCATGAGAACACAAAGGGTTACAATGAGGTCCCTACAATATTCATTTCACTAGAACTATTGACTCTTTCTGTTACTATGGTAACAAGACCAATTTCCTGGGTTTACCTGGGTCAAAATTGTCTCCAAATATTCTCTTAGCAGGAATCTTCAAATTCATAGCAGGAAACTGTTTTTTCAACTGCAGAAGAAAACATAGTGCAGTGCTGTGTATATTTTGTATGTATATTTTGCATAACCAAAAATAGTCTCACAAATTAACAAAACACAAGTCAAGCCGCTCAAAGTCACAAAAGTCACAGTTACCAGACAGTAAAGGATGTTAAGTTGTTGAATCGTCTTACTTTTTGCCAAGTTTGGTATGTTTATGGATGTTTACATGGAATAAAATAAAGAATTGTATCACATTTAGCATTGTGTTTTAAATGTAACACAAACTGTTCACTTACTGTGTTGTACAGTTTGTCAAATTCAGCATATCTTCGAAGCACAAACCACTCATGTCTTCCAACACTGACCATGACTTTGTAAACCTAACAAAACAACAAGAAGTAAAGTTTACAACCTCATGCCAACAAATCAGTCACAAAAAAAGTGTTGTCACAATGTGTATCATGTGTAAGTGAGGTCATGTCACTCACAGTATAACGCTTCTTCTTGTCTCTTTGCTCGTTGTAGCATGGAATGCTAACGTTGGGACAGTTAGGTAGATCTTCCATCCTGAGGACTCCTACAATCTACGACTGACCAGCAACCTTTCACAGATGCAACAGGTCTTTAGAACAATCTCCTGCCTCTGGAACACAACTGCGTCCAATCAGAACTCTCCATTATGACCCTATGGACAACACAAGCATACCGGAGCATAAAAACTGGTTCTTCAACCACCAATTGCTCCTTTCAGCAGCATGAGGTGGCATCTATTCCTGCTCCAAAGGGCTGTTTGGACTTTGCATGAGGAGAAAGGTCCCTCAGAGACTCACTAATCATGTATGACATGAACACAGAGAGAAGCCTCAGTGTGGGCGGCCAAGATGAGTCTCCACCTCTCGCTTCCTCTCTCTCTCTTTCATCCTGCCTCTGTTTCTCTCTGACCGGGAGGGGGGCAAAGGGGACATTCTTCTTTTATATGCCACTTCCACACGCTCCCTCTGTCAAACGAAACACGCTTCCTTGCTGGGTGGTCGACATACTATTTTCCCTCCAAGGAAGAGGAGGCATTTTTCGATAACGCAGAGCTAACCTCTAAGATGAAGATTTAAAGAGCAGGTGGAGGGTTTCCTCGGAAACTTCAGATCCGCATGAGGAAAAACAATTTTTAAAGCATGAGCATGAAAATATTAAAACAAAAATTTCAGTCTAAAAACTATTAGCTGGAAGAGTTTAAAAATCTTTAAAGAAAGCTCACAAATGCCACTGGTTGAATGTTATCCAGTTTTGCATGTGGAGGAAAACACTAAAAATGATATAAACTCAACACTTATTTTGACAAACAGTAAAGAAAAGTGGTTATATGGACCAAAACAACATTAACACAGAACACTTTCGGTCCTGTAATCTTATTATTTTCCAAGATGTCTTGTGTATAAAATACTGACTGATAAAACAGTCAGTTAATCCCTGTTACAGTGTCTTGACCAAACCATATAGTGAATGTTTACTTAAACTGAAATTGAAAGTAGACGCTGGGTTCTTAACAATGACTTGATAATTATACATCTCTTTTTAAAATCATGTATAAAGAAACAACAATGGGTGTTAAATGGTAACTGCAACAACCCAAACAAACAAACAAACAAACAAACAGGTTTGCGCAGGGCTGAGAAAATACAGATTCAGCCCCACTTTCAAGAATCTGTCCTTGTTACTTTTGCTTTATCGCAGATTAAACATAATCTTACACCAACAAGTTTCAAGGTAAACAATGAAATGCAATACATAAGTCAAAAGTTTGTGTCAAGGAAACCGATCCTTAAAGATAGTGTCAATATGTGTGACAAAACTCAGGAAATTTAACTTCCAATAAAAACGTAAATAGAAAGTCTGGTAAATATTTCACCTGCCCATCAAATCTTTTTCATTTGTTAACACCCTGCAAGTTGCTCAAGATACTGAGTAACTAAGACTCATAGTTTCATTTCCCATTAGCAACTATTTTATGCAACAACAAAAACATAAAGCAAAGTAACAGAATGCAAGATTTCGTGTGAAAATAGTATAGAAAGACATTGCAAATCACTGCAATGACCAAAATACTGCCAAGATACATGACAAATGACGTTACATTGTCTAAACACTACATGTGTTTTGCAAATGCAAACTTACTATCATTGTTAGGTGCTTAGTTGTATGATTTTAAACGTAGGAATAAGGAGTTTATATTAGATTTCTTTTTATAAAGTGCTGTATTTTGGGCGTTTTGCCTCGGTTTAAAATAAATAAATAAATATTTTATTACGTAATGGACATTGTGTACTATTGCACAGAATTTAACTATTAAAAACCCAAAACCTGCTACGATCACCGAGGCTGTTTCAGGGGGACTCGGTGCTTCACGTTTCCCAAAGACACGAAAAGCAAATCTTGCCTTATTTTTCTCTTTCCATCCAGCTGATCCAGTGACGTGTCGAGAGGGAAGTTCAACCATTCAAACCCCAAACCCGGCGTGTCTGGGAAGCTCGTGTCGACCCGGTTCGCCTAAAAAAACACACACGTCGACATTCATGGCGTTACAAGCGAACAGCCCTTGAAAGAAAAACGCGTTGATGCTTGTTCCGAAGTTCCCGAAACAAACAGTCACGCGACTGAACTGGGGACGGGAAATAATGGTGTTAATGGAGAGCAGACGACAACACCATCTAGCGACAGACAGGCTTATATCGCAGTCTGCTTTTATAGTTGCTGTACTTGCTTTATATGAACAAACAAACAGAGGACAACTTTAACAAAAGTCCCAAGAATAAACAGGGGCGTATATAACGTTACAGGGCTGGATAACAGATCACAACAAACACTTAATAGAAGGCAGACAGTATACTAAAGAATATATTACTATTTAGAGAAGAATGGCAAACGTGATATAAAAACTGGCATATAGTAACTAGTTTGTTCTTTACTCTGTAAACTTTGTGTCTGTTTAACCCCCATTGATCATGAATAGCCGCAAGAGGGCAGCGTGGGTTCATAATAGATCATGTCATAAGTTTCATTTTTCTGTATTTATCATTTGTTTCAGATGTGAGGCTCTTAGCAGCAAACGTGATAAATAATAATTTTAAATAACACTGCGTGAAATACTTGTTATCCTTCTTTCTTTTCCTTTCTCTGTTCCCTGTCATTATTTATTTTTCTCGTTGCTTTTGGCCAATTGATGTGACAACAATATTATACCTTTGTACCATCAAAAATGTTGGTTGTATTTTGTTATGAGCATTAATTTTAAAAAAATGCAGATAATTGTCCCCGCGCGTCACCGACCGGTCGCCGTCCAAGAACGAGCGCGCGTGGCCACGCCCTGCTTTCCCTCCACCAATAAGCGGCGAGGACGCATGCGCAGATTCAAACGCGTCTCCCGAAGAAGGCCGGGCGCGAGATTCGGCGGGATGGACAAAAAACAAACCGGGACGAGTGGAAAAAAACACGGAGTTGAGAGTGACAGTACAGAGGGGTGTGTGTGCGATCAAGGCGGGCTAGACTAACACAGACACGTTTATGGACTTTATACCTTTGTGGTTGCTCTGAAACATATATATTTTGAGCTGTTATTATTATTTATTACGCACAGTTGCTGTTATGTTTAATGCATAAGGTGTATCGGGAATGCGACTTACGTACTGCCTGTACGGATGGTAAACTTTTCACTGGAAGCTGAGACATGCCTGACAGTGGCATGCGTGGATAAATGTCAGCGGGTTTGAGATCGCTTTGTGTTTTGTTTTTGAGAAGAATCGCAACAGTAGATGTTTAAAACGAGCTGAAAAATAGTTGACATGGCCAACCTGAAGACTCGCAGGTAAGATGGTGGGGCATTTCTATTTGGTGTCTCGTAAGGATCACATTTTCTAGCCTTAATACCAAAGTAATTAATTGTGTTGTGTGTTTTTGTATAGATTACATGTTGGCGCTTCTATATACGACAGAGAGGGACTCTGTAACAAATTTAGCAGGAAAACAGTTAATATCAGTGCTGTATTGTCTCAGATCAGAGATTACAATGGCAACATCGTGGCTTAAAACACGTGTAACCTCAGTTTTTTTTGTGCATTATCTCGTAAAACATGAATTTATTATTATGTTCAGCGTGACTCTCAGATTTATGCATCATGTCGTGTCGCACCTGCTAAAGACCAACAGATACACGATCCAAAAGCTGTTTCACGTTTTGGGGGAAAATGTTACAAATTGTCAACTACAAAATACCGTTTTCCATTTGTCAAAGTGAATCTGAATGTTTAGTGACTAAATTTAACATCAGTCATAAATGTGCATGAACGCTTGTCGTGGGTCACGCGCAGTACAGCGGGAGTTAACTAGCATGCTAACCGGCTGTCGTATAAAATGAGCAATACTTGGAAAAGCTTCGCACATGTGAAATAAAATGGGGTTGTTCATCGCTTCACCCCTTCCTGGAGGGTGGAGCTCATACTAAAACTGAAAAACTTCTTTCATTAGGTTACTTGTAATACTAAGAGCCAGTTTGAGACACGCCTCCGTGTTTCCAACTCACGTCTTGAGGAATTGTGAACTTCCACATTTCTGGAAGTTGCAGTGAGGAATTCTGGGTGGAAACTGTTACATATTTTCTTAATGATTAGACATCTTTAATATTTCACTTTCCTTTTAGTCCCAGTAAATAAGGTTACAAGTTTGGTATATTCACCTTTGGGATTGGATAAATGGTTTTCCATTAAGTTTTCCCTCCCGTATCCCAGGGAGACTCATTTATCCTGTGCATGGTGTTGGTTACTCTCTAACTCACTGCTTGGGTGAAATGTTTCCAGGCAACAGGGCATTCCTATAGTCTAAAGACTTCTTTTGCAAAGCTGTTGTCACTTTGGTTTACTTATGGCCAAAAAGGACCATTTTAAATTATGCTAAATTATATAATTATTTAAGTATTATATATGTAGGGTGTTTAAGTTATAGACCTACAGATAACAATAGCATGAGTGAAAGTAACACACAAAAAGTGACAGATTTCTTTTAATGCTTTGTGGACGATTGTCACTTGAGTTGCTGGATTTCAGGCAAATTACATTCAGGCATGTCCTGTTTAACAAGTTGGTCGCTGTTCTAAACTGTTTCGACTTGTTATTTACAGATGAGCGATCATGCTTTTCTGTAAACCAGTTTGTGTCTATAAGACTAATAGCTGTGTATGTTTTTAAAGAAACACAACATGGTATTTTCATTCACGTTCTCTTTTCTTTCTGTATCCTGTACTCATATTTAATGTCTGCAGTGAGGATGAGGACGAGGAACATTATTCTACAGACCCTGACAGCAGAGATCACAGGAATTCCAAAAAGACCCTGTGCAAAATTAAATGGTCCCGTGAAGAGGTACATTTTGTTTTGTTTGTCAGTGTCTGAGTTCATATGCATGTATTAGCATGTCTGTTCAGTGTAACACAATAACATCCTCCAAACAAAGATAATCACATGCTTTTAAGGTGTCAGAATAGCCATAGGTCCGTTAGAAGGTTTCTATGGTGATACTGGAAAGGGTGGAACTTTCTAGTCGTGTTTGAGAAGAGAAAGATCATGACCTCTGATTTTCACAGGATGAAAAGCTCAAGAAACTTGTGGAGCAACATGGAACCGATGCTTGGAAATTAGTTGCCAATTCTTTCCCAGTAAGTAATTTAATCAAATGATGATGAATTATAAACTGTTGGTGGAATTGGAAATTACTTTCAGTTTGAAAAAAAAAAATCAGATGATAAAATCTGATGAAGGTATAAAGACCAAGACTGTATTTATTTGTTGTTTTTGCATGCAAGAGTTTTAAGATGGCATCTGGTACATGTCGTTTAAAAAACTGAAATGTAAAAACTGAAAGCATTTAAAGTAGGCTACAAAAGTTAAGTTAACTGTAGACAGAATAACACTGTTGCAGTTAAAGGACCACATTAAATTTCAGCAGAACTGCTGTGGTTGAAAGTGAATGTATGTTGTATTATTAGTGATGGCATTGTGTGTTAGAAAAGGGTTATTATAGGTGTGTGTACGAGCTCCAGGTGTTGACGGGGGATTTTGTTGCCCTTTGACAGACAAGGACAGATGGTCAGTGTCATCACCGATGGCAAAAAGTTCTGAACCCAGAGCTGGTGAAAGGACCCTGGACAAAAGAGGAGGATCAGAGGGTAAGACGAGCCGGCCCTTCTTTGTTCTCCAGGCGTGGTAAAGATGGATGTCTGGATTAAGAGATAGATGAAGAGATATAAATGGGTGAAAATGGTGAAAATTAAAGTTGGTAGAGTTGGGTGAAGTTCTGTCTTAAGATGATGTCATTTCCTCGTCGTCCATGGCCCAAAAAGGTTTTGTTTTAAAATAATGGTGTGGTATCCTGCAACGCGGTTCAGATCTCATTCCTGAAGAAGGTTGATTCCCAGGTTTCTTTTGTTCAAGACTCAGGCTGAACATTCTTGTTTCTGATCATCTGCATTATGTCTCCACAGGTGATTGAGTTGGTTCACAAGTACGGCCCAAAACGGTGGTCAGTGATTGCTAAGCACTTACAAGGCCGAATAGGCAAGCAGTGCAGGGAGCGCTGGCACAACCACCTCAACCCAGAGGTGAAGAAGTCTTCCTGGACGCAGGAGGAAGATCAAATCATCTATGAAGCTCATAAACAGCTGGGCAACCGCTGGGCAGAGATCTCAAAATTGCTGCCTGGAAGGTACACACTTCTATTTAATCAAACATCATTAAATCCTACATAACAGAGTGAGTTTAAGTTCTTGTAGCTTAACTGGTAGAGCGTAGTATGTTAGCAGCGTAAAGGTTGTGGGTTCAATTCCCAAAGAAACATGCATAGCTTTCAAATGTGTAGCTGAATTGATCTTATAGCGTCTGTCAAATGCATACATGTTATTGTATATGTTATATGTAAATGTTATTGGTCTCCTATAGGACAGACAACTCCATTAAGAACCACTGGAACTCCACCATGCGCCGGAAGGTGGAACATGAAGGTTACTTGCAGGAGGGACGCAGGAGTTGCAGCAGTGATCCAGGCCAGAAGAAAAGATCTAAGGCCAGATCAGCTGTGGAATATCCACACAAGCAGAATCAAATGTTCACGAGTGGCCAATTACAGGTGATCATTCAAGTATCAGTCAAGCTTGGGAGACATTAGACAACTTCACTGATTTATTTAATATATATTTAACATCACTTTGGGCAACTAAGTTTTATTAGATATAAATATTATAAATAGGTGGACAATAAGATGGTGTGGGGAAATATTTTCACTCTGAAGGCAAAGACTCCCTTAACCTAAAAATACCCTAACAACTGCTTAGCAACACCTTGGTAATCACATAACACCAAGGAGTTTCTTTAATATATTTATAAGCAAAATGTTCTGAAATGTAATAAATGTGCCATGATTCTTTTATTTAAGCCACACACATACCCATATGATTCACAAAGTGGCCAGAGTATGGAGAGCATCACCACTGAGATCTCCAGCTTTATGTCGGTAAGTCTCCCAGCATGAACCGGTCCTCTCTCTTACTCTAAACGTTCTCCTCTCAAAGGCCCGCCCTGCTTCTCTTTAAATTTAAGGGCCAACTCATGTTTATGTGTTTGTGTAATTGTTGAATCTGCATGTGTGTGGTGTTTTAAACCCGTCCACACTTGAATTTCACCAACGCCACAAATGTGTTTGCAAAAAAGGACTCAAGACACAATCTAATGTGCTAAATTTGAAGTATTATCTTTGATTCAGTGTCAGTATGGAAGTGCTTTTGCTTGGTGAAATTCAGGACTTTGTAAAACCTCATACATTGTCGGTAAACTGTTGTGTGTCTTCGTCTCTCTCCGCCTCTTCCTCCCGGTTCCTCTTCCTCACAGCCGTGCCTCGACGACCCTGACAAAGAGAAAAGAATTAAGGAACTAGAGCGGCTGCTAATGTCAGCTGAGTGTGAAGTCAGAAGACAGTCGGGCCTTCGTGTAAGAAACAGTTTGTGTGCGCGTAGAGTAGTGCGCTGTTACAGCTGTAGACCCCATCGCCTCCCTCTGTTTCCCCATACCTCCCCAGTATACCTCACTTGTCCTCACTCATTCTTTGCCTCGCAACCTCCCTGCGGTCTGATGAACCTCAGCATGACTAGCAATGGCCGGCTGAACTAGCTTTCGATAGAAGCAAGTTTTTAGGCTTTATTTTTACTGTTTATTGTTTACCAAGCTTTGCCTGTATTTATTTGTTATTAATAACATTAACTCATGACATTTTGTTTACATTTTTGAGTTAAGTTGTTGATATATTTTAAACAAAAGCATGTTGTGAATTTATTATTTTTGAATATATTATCATTTCATATTTCTATTCTTTCCACATTACACACCATCAGGTTTATCTCCCAAAAAGGCACTAAATGATAAGTAGTGCATTTGTGACTTGTGTCGGCAAAATGGGCCACAATGTTCACAGCTTAATAACAAGCTATAGGCAAAACCAATCAAAAATGTGTTTATTAGACTATAATAAAAACAGTTTGTGCCAACTCTGCCCTTGATATCACTGCAGCTCATCTTTTTATGCTGGTCCTTGTGATAAATTGATCTCTCTCTTGACATTCACGGTTCGATCCGTTGCAGAACTCGGAGAGTTACACCAGCTGGTCAGACAGCCTGCCTGAGGATACGGCCGAGAGTCTGGATGACAGAGGGGCGGAGCTTTGTCCACTGGAGGAAGGTCAGGGCTCTTCTTCCGTCTCTCCCACCAGGTTCCTGGCTGCTGAGGCGAGTGCTGTGCTGTCCACACTGGAGACCATACCAGAGTTCGCAGAGACCATGGAACTCATTGACTCGGTGAGCAGAGCAAAGCTCTCCTGTGACTATCAGAGTCTGTTATGCGCTTAAAGGGGCGGTATTCTGCTGGAGGTTATAACTGTATCTGATTTGACTTTCTTTTTGCATTAGCAAAATGTCTCTTACTTTATCTATTCAGTGAAAGTGAATGGTGACCATGGCTCATCTCAGAAGCCCTTATGCTCCTTAAAAATAACTTGGTTTAAACCCTTTTAAATTCATATTAATACATTATTATTCAATAAAATAATTTTGTGCAGCAGTGCAAAAGAAAATCATTTTTCATTTCGTTTTTTATATATTATCATTTGTGCAATGGGAACGTTCCAAGAATGTTCTTTGTGGAGCCGTGTACTGTTTCATGCTAACAACCTATTGATATTTTTTATATTTATTTATTATACAAAAGCTCTAATCATAGATGCATGTTTCACAATGATTTTTAGATGTTTTGTACTTGCATCCGGTCTTGCAGGATCCACTGGCCTGGAGTGATGTGACCAGCTTTGATCTCTCAGAGGGAGGCTCCTCCCTCAAACCCGGTACCTCCTCTGGGGTTTGTCCACCCATGGACAGAACCACAGAGAACCTGAGCTACCCAATAAACCCTCCCACTGGTGCTGTTGGGTCCCAGGGCAGGTCTGTGGCTCTTTCTAACCCCTACATGAACCAGTTCAGCTCTCCTCCACCATCCATCATGAGAAAAAAGAGGAGAGACAGAGGGGACCTGTCACCTGCAGATGAGAGAAATAACGTCCCCTACGTAGACAGCAGTGGCATCTCCCCAAAACACACCCCCATTAAGGGTCTGCCCTTCTCTCCCTCTCAGGTCTGATCTGAATCATGACACAAACATTTAGAATCTTATTATTTTTACCTGGTTCCTTTCAGAGTTGAGACTCAGACTTCTGTTCCTCCATGTAGTTTTTCAACGTATCTGGTGGTGAGTCCTTGAGCCTGGACCATCCTGCTCTCACATCCACCCCAGTGTGTGGACAGAAGTGTCTGCTCAATACACCCCACCAGAGAGAGACCACTCCAAAACACCAGAAGGAAAATGCAGGGTAAGGATCATCTCATCACGTTTTAAGATCAGACCATCCACCTAAGAATCAAGCAATAAATCTTTGCATTTTATCTTCACAGGTTTAGAACCCCCAAGGTTCATAAGAACATTACGGTCCTCACCCCAAGGACACCCACTCCTTTCAAAAACGCCCTGGCCGCCCAGGAGAAGATGCACGGCCCGTTAAGAGTTGTGGTAAGTCCTAATGTGATGAAAGAAGGTCATTATTATGAAATATGACCCAGATGTGTTCCTGGAAGGTTTCGGTGTGGTTCACCTTAAATGTTACTAAGTTCTTAAGCTGCTGTTGTATGATTTGATATATTTTTTACTGTGGTGTGTTCAGCCCCAGCCACTGGCACTTCTTGAAGAAGACATCAGAGAGGTTCTGAAACAGGAAACAGGCTCTGACATCTTCACGCAAGATCAGAACCAGCCTCAGTACAGAACTTACGAGGTACCGTCCACATTCTTCAAGCTGCTTTAATGTTGTTCCTTCTCATAAAAATAACACCAGTTTTTGGTTTCCAATTTGTTGTTTTGGATTTTCACAGCAGATGGAAGCTCCTGCTAGGAAAGTGAGAAAATCTCTGGTGTTGGACAGCTGGGAAAAAGACTGTTTGAACGTACAGCTGTTTCCTCAACAGAAGATTAACAACAATGAACCAGTAAGAACATCATCCTGGTCTTCTAACTAGTGACGAATCATAATCCACAACATATATGTGACAGACTCTCTGTCTTCCTCAGTCTCAAAATGATGGTCTGCTGACTGGATCCATGCTCATGATGCCCTTGGCGGAGAGAGAGGAGAACTTTTGCACTCCTGGATCACTGAAGACTTCACTTCCTGTAGTCAGCCCACAAAGCAAGAGAGAAACCATGGCCCAGAGGAGCCTGCTATACCAGACCCCCACAATGGTAACTCACCACACTTCCTTCTATAAACATCTGATGTGCCGATGGTCCCTCATCTTCATTGTGATGGAGTTGTACACTCTCAGCGTGTTGTATATTTTAATGGCAGACACTTTTAGCATTATCACACTGTCAGTTTGATTACATTTGGTTAGCGCTGCATTCTGACTTTTTCTTCAAATTTGTTTCCACCATTCCATTGGTGATTTACAGTGTGACCCTTGATTTTGGACCATGTGTTATCCCAAATAGACAACTGACTCCAATTTTCACACCCAGCAGGTCAACAGCTGTGAGTGGGAGGCGGTGGTCTTTGGAAAAACGGAGGATCAGCTGATCATGACTGAGCAGGCCAGACGTTACCTTAACACCACCTCCTGCATCTCCAGAGCTCTGGTCCTCTGAACATCATTTCTGCTCCATCACCCCATCCACCTCTCCATCACACCGAGACTTAACCTTCTAGTCAATCTGACGTGTAGTAAACCCAAACTCTCGCTCACTCTGATGTTTGCTAAACACCTACTGATAAAACAATGTACTGCTTAAGATAAATAAGACTAGTGTGTAGTCACATTAGAGTGCATGCTGGTTGCCTTCCTGCTAAAATACAAATAGCACTAGATTTGCAGAATTTAGCTTACGTTTACGTTTTAACACGTTTTAGTTGTAGAGCACACTGTTGTTTTTAAGGGCTGCTTTTAAATGTACTATTTTTAAAGAAAGGACAAAAAAAGAATGAACGATACTTTCTGATAGTTTTGATGCTTTTTCAGAGTATTTTATGAACCGGCGTTAAGCACAGGAGAGCACTAGCAGTGTTGCACTACCGTGGTCGCTTGTTGGGGGTGGAGCAGGGGCGGGGTCGAAAGGTAACAGGATAGAAATTATTATTAACATAATTGTTTCTCGCTCCAAACGCAACAGGTTCCACCCCGATGATTATTTGTTATTCTGAGTAGGACACTTACTGAATGTATTGTACAGCATGAACCTGAAGTTCATGTCTACTGGAAGGTACCTCAGAACTTTTGTTTTCTTTTTCTGGTTTGAAGTGAAGGTTGTTGAAACGAATTTTATCTGGAGAGGCGTAACATCTTCCATGCCCCTGAAAACGTTCTCAGAAATCATGTTTGCTATCCGTTACAATGCACATGATGCATTAACAACGTTAATTCGTAGGTAAGATTTGTTCGTTTAGAGCTGTAGGTCCTATTTATTAAATCCTTTCTAATTTATTTATTTCAAAGATATAAAGAAAATCTAATTATATTGCTGTTATATTAAGGATTTGACCTTTGACCTACCATCACATTTGTTTTAATAACATTGCTAGTAATGTCTAGCATCTAGGCTGATCAGGCCTATACAAAAAGTTTAGCACCTTTTTCGATTTTAATCGGTGGAGCGTACAGGTGGCAGCATTCAGCGTTGATATGTTTCTAGAAGGGAAATTGCACTTTTTAATGTATAACTGTTGGTTCGTCTTTTTGCCCTCTCTGTTGCGTTTACATACAGTTTGTTGTACGTAAGGATTTATTGGTGGCAGAATGTTTTGATGCATATGTTAAAACACTGACATGTTGTTGTGATGACAACTAAAGTATGAGAATGTACGTTGAATGTATGTACGGTTTTGCTCGCTGCTACTGACAGTTACAGCATAGATGCAGTCTGTTAAAATGTAGGACAGTTGCTTTGCTCTTATATGAAGTTGAAATGTTATTGTTTGGTTTATATTTTGAACAATCCATGTAAAGTAGTCCCAGTTATTCACATAGACCAAATATTGAAGAATTTCTCAGTATTAGAGCTGTGTAGGGTCTAATAGTGTATTAGGGTCTAACATAACACATTGGTCGTAATAAATTAAGCATGATGTTTTGTAAAAAGTTACTTTTGAAACCCAGTTATTAAAACAAAATGACTGACCAATTGTATTAAAAACACTACAATACTGTGTAGAATTCTGAACATTTTTCTGACTGCATTGTATCAGTTACAGTAAAAACTTGTCCCACGTAACATTGTAGATAACAGCTAAACGTGTCTCTCTTTGTTTTCATTTTGTTGTTTTTGTTTGTTTGTTTTTTGTTTTTACATTCGAACACAACCACATACATGTCGAGGGAAGAAAGTGAATGTAGCATGACAGCAAGCAACACATTCAAACAACGTCCATTTTTCATGTTATATATTTGATGTATCTGACAGCTATAACCTGCTTCTCTGATATTACAACAAACCCGTTCGATTGCCATGTTCTCATTTACACACCTAAAAATAAATAAATGCTTTAAAAGTTAAACTTCTGTATTTTTCTTTGGTTTTAAGTAGGATGAATGGTGCCCTAAACCTGAACAGTATTCATCTTTTGGATTGACATCTTTTCTGTCCTCCTTTGAACTTTTTTTTTTATAGCTAATGATCGCCCTGTCATTCTTGTCAGACCTTAAAGTTACCAGCTTCTTCAGAAAACCAGGTGTTTACTGCATTAATGGAGACTGAGGTCTCTGCTCTGAGGTCATTGGAACTGGGGGTGTGGTGCAAGTGTCTGTCCTGGGCCCGCACCCTCTCTGAACAACCAGGCTCTCCGCAGGTCAGCTGCTCCATTTAAAGAGACCCACTCACCCATGAAATAATGTATTTTGGCTTCTATTGTTCTGTATGTCTGTTGGTTTTGTGGGGCCATTCACTCAATTTCTCCTGAACAGAGGGGCAAAAGGCTTTAGTGGCATGCCTTCTGCTGCTGATGGCCATTACAAGCCCACGACACATGTGCTCTTATATGTTTCTTTCAGATTCAAAGAACACTTCAGATGGTCGGCGCAGGCTTGAGTGGTGTCAAAGACCCATCGTGGATAAATTGCTCAGCTGGTTAGGGTTTTTGTACAGTGCCCAATACGCTTGATGGCCACTGAATCCATTTTTGGCTCATCTGAAACACCTGTTGCACTCTGTGACAGTGATGTGTAAATTTAGAAAGAAGTTTAATCCTTATGTTAAAATCCAAACGCTGACCTTGACCGAGGTGATTATTAAGCTAAACGCAGTAAATTATTTTCTATTCACTGATTGGCTTATAATGTTACAATAATGGTGCATTATAGGAGATGAGACCAGAGCAATGAGGATTTTTAAAGGATTTAGCAGGTCTGGTTAAAACTCAGCTAGAAGTTGTCCTTATTGCAAATGCAATCTGAATAAAATGACCTTTAAAAGTCTATACAACAAATAACAGAAAAGATCTTTTTAATCTTTACTTTGTACATGTTATTTTGTAATTATACAAAATTATAATATTTTAAGTACAAATATATATAAAATATAAATATCTATAAATATGTCAAATCTTGGTGAAACAAAATGCATTTATTTGCATTTTTATTTAACAGAAAACTGAGCTTGTGTAGATCTGTGAGGAAAGAATAGCTTTCATGTGAACCTCACACGTGTGCATTTGTGTGTGCATGTGTGTCCCAATGCGACATGTTGTAAAAACTCATCCCCCAAAGCCCCTCCCAGGGGTACGTGTGCACATTGCCTGCCATTGTGTTCACTAGACAGCAGATGGTGGGCTTTTGCTGCACTGACAGGCCCAGTCATCTGGCAGGCACCCACAGTTCAGGCGGGAAACCCAGGCATGTTGGTCAGTCTTTCCAATGATGCTAACTGCTGAGAGCTTGGACTCAGTGCAGGCCAGGAACATAGCTATACTGTACTGTTACTGAGGGCTTGTGCTACAGATATGTGCGTTTTGGCAGGTGATTTTATTGCATTTTAGTTTTGAGAACTTTCCTTAAAAATTAACCATGATTTAACAACAATTTTCAATCAATCTAATAAAAAAACTGATCACGATTTTCTCTCAAACTGATCATTCTTGCATTGACTAAGTAGAACATTTTAAAGGTATACACCACATATAATAAACTTTACTATAAGTTGTTAGTGGAATGTTTTAAAAATGTTACAGAATTTAAAACATTTTGAATATAACCAGGCAAGACTTTCCCAGACTTTGAAAAGTCAGACTTTTCAAAGTTATTATAACAGCTTTTCCTACAGTGCTTGGGCAGGAACTTTGGAGCAGGGCGGGAAAACCACGTACAGCATCCGGAGGCTGGGCCTCACACATCTGCCCTCCAGGAAGGCCTCTTGCTCTGTGTTCTGCCCCTGGGAGACATGTAGCCTGTCTCTGCTGAACAACACAAAGAGGAAACAACAAGCACAAAGGCCTGTTTATTCCTGATGCCCCAGATTCGGCCGCTTTGACGAAATGAGACAAGTGACATCCAGGATCTGTGAGGCAGAGATTGTCACGAATAAAAGAACCATGTTTAAATCTAATCCTCCACACCTTGACTGCACAAAACTGTGTCTTAATCAGGGCAGGGTAGCCCCACAAATGCCCTGAAAAACCACCCAGGAAATTACAATGGCATGAAGAAATGAAGGCGTGAAATTGTGCTGGCAGTGTTTTTTATTGGTTGATTGAGAAAAGGCCATGAAAGGTGTTTCATTGAATTTAGGAAGCGGTGCTGAGACTGTATGCAACTGTTTACAAACAAATCTGCTTATTTCATGCAGAAATTTGTACAGTGGCCCCAAAAGCGTTTAGACACTTAAGACAAACTGTAACCCAGCAAACAATTAACTTATATAAGTTAACTAGGTGTGACTTGGGTATATAAACAGATTTAGGGTCATTGAATGTAATGCATTAAAGCTGTACCAATCCGTAGGAGACCAAGGAGTGTGTGTGTGTGTGTGTGTGTGTGTGTGTGTGTGTGTGTGTGTGTGTGTGTGTGTGTGAGCTAATGAGCCACCTGTTTGGGGGGTGTTATACTGGGAGGGCGAGCAGCTGCCCTTGTGTGCACGTGTGTGTTAGTGGGGTAGGCGGGTGTGAAGATGTGTATGATGGATGATGGTATCAGCGTCACTATACACCCGACGCCCCCCAGCGTCACTATACACCCGACGCCCCCCAGCCCCCCATGCATTGAGCTAAAAGTCCCTGGAGATGGTGCAGTTACAGCATGTATTGATTTTATGCGTAAAGGAGCACGTCTAGATAAAAAAAAACGTTTAACGCAACGTGTACATGCTGTGACCATAATAATTGCAATATACGAAGTAAATGGCAAAATATGTCGGCCTAAAGCAACTATGATGATTATGATTATGGCATTATTTATAAATATAAATGCTGCTGCCCTGCCGCCCTAAAACTCATCTAGCCAGTTGGGTCAGAGGATCGCAGCTGTGTGTTACCGCCATCTGTTGGAAAGGTTGTGAATTACATTTCCAAAATATTTACAGCTTTAAAATGTTAATTTTAATAACTTTCTTCTCCTGTAAACTTGAATGCCTTCATCTAAACGGCTTACTGATCTGACATTGGTTAATTTCCCAAACCTAACAAATCCAAAAAACAAACAAAAAAATTGGATTATATTCAAGATCCAAATCGTTGGTGACTGTAATACTTTTAAACTTTTCAGACTCGTTTATTTTAGCCCGTTTATTTTATAACGCATGTTTATAATCCATTTTGCCTGCAGTGAAACGTTCACACGTGTTTTTCCCAGCAGCAGAACTTCGTTTCAAAATAAAAGTCCGTAAACTTAAACTTTCTTTTAAACACTCAAATCTCCGTTTCGGCGAATAATACAATTGTTATTGAATAAAAATATCAAACACGTTTATTGGGTTAGATTAAATGATTTTATATAGGACGGGATGGGTAAATAGTAATACGACATTATATATAATGACGTCTCGCAACCGTGTTAGCAGAAGTACGGACGCAACAGGAGCGAGACCCATCGGCTCTGTGGCGCAATGGATAGCGCATTGGACTTCTAGATTGTAGAATGATGTCATTCAAAGGTTGTGGGTTCGAGTCCCACCAGAGTCGAAGTTTTTACGTTCAGAATCAATACACCGGCCACGTGCCAAAAGTTACTTTGAGCGTCGCAGTTGGTAAATATGTCTCCAAGCGAAGCAAAAGTTAAAGATTAAGCTCAAAACTTAAACTCTTGCTTTAGTAACAGTTAAAAAACTTTTGTTTTATAGGGAATATAATGTTACCCTCAATTTTTGTAATGGAAGACATAGAAAGTGTAAGAGTGGGGTTTAGAAGTCTCAGTTATTTTGTGCATGAATACATCTAAAAGTCAAATGATAATAATACTTCTAATAATACTTTGTATCTTTTATACACTTCCTGAGAAATGTTTGCATTTGTTTACAATTGGTTAACACGCACTCCATTAAACGTATAATATGCACGAGGAAGTCTTTTCATGATAATATCATAAATGATAAACATATCAGTGGTTTTATGTCACTATATTTGGATCAGTAAAGTTCCGATTGGACGGAGGCGGTGAAACGTCATATCCGGCGCTCGAGTTTCCCCGGGAAGAAGCTTTGGCGCGGAATCTGTTGTATTTGTTCCGCGCTTCTGGGTGAAAGAAAGTCTGTCATCCTCACACGAATTACCGAAATATATTAATGGCTCCTGTGTCAAATTCCGACAAAGACATGGACGGTGCAGATTGTGGTAAGTGTGTTTTTCGCGCTTACTGCTGTTAGCATGCCGTACAGTTACGCCATTGCGTCAGAGACTACATGGATATCGTTGCCAATGTAGTATTAAATGTTTCTTTTGCTGCTATATATCAATGAGGTGTTATGCAAACGTTTTACCCTGTAATAAATGTTAACACGGCTTTGTTATTATTTGTAATTGAAACAAAAGTCCATCGTCACACTGACAGAAATGTGTCTATCACTTTTAAAACACCTGTTCTCTGCACATAGTGGTGCTTGCGTCAATATTTTATCATAATCTTCTTAAATAAGTGATTTTAAGACGCTTCCTGTGTGCATCTGTTACCTTGTGAATCGACTGTTGACATGACATGAAAACTTCAGTAAGATTGTTAATAGCTGCGTGTAAATGTATTTATATAATAATAACAGCACGTGTGGATGACGTTGATCTTGTGTCATATATATATAAAACAACATCCAACTTTCTTTCCTGGTATCATTTTCTGGTTTTAGTTGTTAGTTGTGCTGTATTGCTACAGCCGGTGTGTTCAGGGTTGCCAGATCTTTATAAAAAAATTAACCTAAGAAAAGAAACCTATGAAAAAAAACAACAACCTGCAGCCACAGATTAAACGTAGCCTTAAAACTTAGCCTTACTGCATTAAATTTTGGAAAACCATGAGTTGGCAACACAGCTTTCATTGCATTTTGGTTTGACTGCTCAATATTTCAATGTTGTTTTTTTACTGTAGATGCATCTGACACATGCGGCATCGCCTCCTCGCGTTCCAGGCGAGAGAAGAAGGAGAAAGTGGGGCGAAAGTCGGCCCTGGAACAACTTAAACGAGCCAAAAAGGGAGAAAAGGTTAAATATGAGGTAAATTGCTACTCATCTGGCAGTGCATTGTTTATGTGCCAACCCATACGTGCCTTTTGTGCGCTGTGCCCTGATGTTGATGTTGTGAACAGGTGGAGGAGTTCACCAGCGTGTATGAGGAAGTGGATGAAGAGCAGTATTCCAAACTAGTGCGTGAGAGACAAGATGATGACTGGATCATTGATGATGGTTAGTCTGTAGATGCACCCTTATATCTGCTTCCTTAAGGCCGGGACACACAAAGCCGTCAGTCTGCCGCTGGGAAACATTTGGTGTTTTAGGAGCATCAATCTGCTTTAGTTTGTTGTTGCGCTCCATGCTGTTGGTTCTAGTCAGGCTCCACCAGCTGTTTTTTCGCTATTTATGCATGCAAGAAAAAAATGAAACTGACAAAAGCAAACCAATGACTGAGCGTGGAATGAATGTGGCTGATGATTTGGTGTGTTCTTACTCTTACTTGTGCTTCAATGGGCCTTAAATTTCTCATAGAGAGTATATGCTAATATGTCATGATTGTCTTTGTCAGATGGGACAGGATATGTGGAGGATGGAAGGGAGATCTTTGATGAAGATTTGGATGAAGATGCGCTGGAGAAGGCTTCTAAAGGTAATCCAAGAGAGGAGAAACCAGGTCCAACATTGTTCTTCAAACATCATCTCTTAAGTTGTCTTAGACCTTCTCTGTCTCTGAACAGGGAAAGCTGGTGGGAAGGGAGGAGACTCAAAGAAGAATATGAAGAAATTGGCCGTCAGTAAACCCAACAGCATTAAAAACATGTTCATGAACAGCAATGTGAAGAAACCTGCTGAGGTCAGTCACACTGAGTCGTGGATCATTCATGCTGTAGTTGTGCCATTCTCTGCTATACAGAAGAACTTCAAAGCAGTGGAAACTGTGGCTTTTAAGTGAAAAGTGTTTTTGTCCATGTTTGAATTGTAGAAAGATGTGGATTTGTCCAAAGATGATCTGCTTGGAGATATTCTACAGGACCTGCACTCAGAGGTAAATGTTTTATTACCTGTAGATGTCTTCAGTCTACTGAACACAAACTCAAGTATATCGAAGTACATCAGTATATTGGACTCCTTTTCACCTTTTTTCACCTTGTTTTTCAGAAACCTGTTTTGCTCACGCCACCACCAATTATCACTCTGAAGAAGAAGAAAATGCTGGGATCCCCTATGAACCCATTTTCAGTTAAACCACAGGTGCCAAAGGTAGGATGTGCTGGTATTTTTGAATGCTTTATAAGTTACATTTTTGACAGAGTCTGACAGTTATTGTCCATCTTTCAGGAATCACCTCAAGTCCAGCCGTCAAAACCCAGAGCTGTAGTGACACGGGTTCCTCCACCTGAACCTTTAACCAGATCTGCTGCTCACGTTCCCTCAAGTAAACCAGCTGCCACGCATCAGCTAAAGAAACCCAAGATAGAGGAGCCTAAAGGTAGGTTTTATCCATTTAGTTCTGTAATGTTTTGGGTCTTAAATGAAGAAATATAACTTAATTTGTGTACGTTTGTAATTAGAAGAGACAATTGAGTTTGATGAGATGGATTTTGATGAGCCCATGGAGGCGGAGAACATGCAGGAGGAGGAGCCAGTGAAGGTGGAGCCTGAGGCCATGCCCACTCTCAAGGTGGAGCCCAAAATGGAACCTCAGGATGAGATGTTGATGTAAGGCCAGAAATTGATAGCATACTGATGGTAACAGGGTGGAGAGGCTGTAACAGAGCATCACTTTCTTCTGTAATCTCCTCAGATCTGGACTGGTTGGTGGCATGGGTTGGGAGAAGATGGAAGAAGCTGACACCATGGACACTCCTGTGGAAGTTCAGGTAGATGCCAGTCAGTTACCTCTGGTGGAGGGACCAGATGGAGATATGGTGTTCCGCTTCTACTGGCTGGATGCTTTTGAGGACCAGTACAACCAACCTGGCAAGTTTATCTTACATAATATTGTTTAGTTAATCTGTATTGAGGCTGATTAAAACTTGTGTAAACTACAGATATTACGTTTTTGCAGTAATCTTGAGCATCTACTGTTGAAGGACCAATATGAATATTAGTTGCTTGTCTTTGTGAATCTAATTCAATAGTTGTTAAAGGATTTTGGTTTACTGTGTAGGTGTGGTGTACCTGTTTGGAAAGGTATGGATAGAAGCAGCAAAAGTGCATGTAAGCTGTTGCGTTGCAGTCAAGAACATTGAGAGAACAATGTATCTCCTGCCCAGAGAACATGTGAGGCCATTTTTATTCATGTGTATATACTTGTAATACAGAAACAATTTTTAGTTGGTGAGTTTACTTGTTTGATCCTTTTGGGGTGAAATCAGAAAGTCAATCTGGCAACCGGTGAGCAGACTGAAAGTCCAGTAGGAATGATGGATGTGTACCAGGAGTTCAACAGCCTTTCTGAGAAATTCAAAATCATGAAGTTTAAGTCCAAGGTAATCGCTGGTACCCATGTGTTACACTGTTTAAGGAAAGACTTGGTCTCCTTAAAATCACAAGCATATAGTTATCAAACATGTTCTTTTGGTTTCAACAGCCGGTGACCAAGAGCTATGCCTTCGAAATCCCTGATATACCCTCACAGAGCGAGTACCTTGAAGTCAGATACTCTGTAAGTAGATGTTCCTCACTTGAAGGCACAAATGGTCAAAGCTACTTTCTTGAAATAAATGCAGGAAACGGTTTGTTTTTAATCGTGATTGTTGTTGCTATAGGCTGAGCTTCCCTCTTTACCTTGTGAGCTGAAAGGCTCAACGTTTTCCCATGTGTTTGGCACCAACACCTCCAGCCTGGAGCACTTCCTGCTTAACAGGAAGATCCGTGGACCCTGCTGGCTTGATGTCAAGACTCCTCGTACGTGATCTGCATATTGCTGTACAACACGAGTCGCAAAAGCTACAAACTTTATGCCATGTAATAGCTTTCAAGATACTGTTAGTTTAGTGTGGTCAAGTTACTTTTGCTTTCATCATCACCTGCAGAGTTGAGCAGTCAACCAGTTAGTTGGTGTAAGGTGGAGGCCATAGCACAGAAGAGTGACCTAATCTCTATGGTCAAAGACATGCCACCTCCTCCACTGGTCATCATGTCCATCAGCCTCAAAACTGTTCAGAACCCAAAGACCCACCAGAATGAGGTAAACCCAATTTCATTTTTCAGTATTTTTTCAAGGTTTCAAGGATTTAAATGGACCACACTTTAAACTTCTGAGTCTCTGACAAAACACAAACAGCAAGTTTTTGTTTATGGATATATGTTTAAATTATGTCCAGTGAGGTTTCAGGTCTGTTTATTATTTCTGCCTCACGTTTGTGTTTCACCCTTGGTAGATTGTTTCTCTGGCTGCTCTCATTCATCATAACTTTCCGCTGGACAAAGCTCCACCACGGCCACCTTACCAAACCCATTTTTGTGGTACGTTCTGTAAACCAGATTGTTTCTGTTCAATATTGTCATTTAATTAAACATTACAGCTTGTTAAATGTAACAATTTAGTTTCTCATAGCTAATTATTTACATGACATACATTTTTTTGTTGCAGTGGTGAGCAAACCCAACGACTGTATCTTCCCGTATGACTTCAAAGACGCTGTCAGGAAAAAGGTCATTTTACATTTATGCTAACCCTTGTGCTGCTAACCCAATGCTCTGCAAATTCAGCCACAGGAACACTTGTTATGTGACTCACCCAACAGTGCTGTAGCTTATTTTGGGTTTTAATTTTAAGTTGCCCAATAAACTGTTGATGTTTTTATAATGCAGAATGGGATAGTGGAGATTGCAGGCACAGAGCGTGCACTTTTGGGCTTCTTCTTGGCCAAGATGCACAAAATCGACCCAGATGTTTTGGTGGTAAGTGCATTTAGCTGGCCTGATGTTTTGGATCAAAAAGTGTTGCTTTTGGTCTTCATTTCACACCACATCTTTCCTCCAATTGCAATGTTTCAGGGTCACGACATCTTTGGGTTTGACCTGGAAGTGCTTCTGCAAAGGATTAACACTTGTAAAGTGCCGCACTGGTCCAAGATAGGCCGTCTACGGAGAGCCAACATGCCAAAACTGGGGGTGAGAAGACCTCAGAAACACCAAATCAAGGTTTTATCCTACAAGCACTGAGTTTTTTAAAAGTCTTGTTTAAAATCTCAGGGTCGCAGTGGCTTTGCAGAGAAGAGTGCCACTTGTGGGCGTCTGGTGTGTGACATTGAGATCTCTGCCAAAGAGCTGATCCGGTGTAAGAGTTATCATCTGACTGAGCTGGTGGCCCAGATCCTGAAGACCGAACGGGTGGTGGTGCCTCCTGAGAACATCAGGAACTTCTACAGGTTAGCTGTTACCAGTGTGGTCCAACTTCAGGATTCCTGCCATGATCCACAGCAGTGGTTCATTCAGTGTTCAGATATTTGCTGTTATTGCAGAAACAAAGCTTCCAGTTTCCCAGTCTTCAAATGTTTTGTTTTGCAACAGCGACTCCCCACATCTTCTCTATCTGTTGGAGCTCACCTGGATGGATGCTAAGCTGATCTTGCAGATCATGTGTGAGCTGAACGTTCTTCCTTTGGCGTTGCAGATCACCAACATCGCCGGTAACGTCATGGTAAGCTACAAATATTTCCATTGCTGATTTCGTAAGTGAAACCAGATTTTAGCATTGTGTTCTTCAGTACATGTGCAGTATAAATGTCAACTTTCTGGACTTGCTCTGGACAGTCTCGCACATTGATGGGAGGTCGTGCGGAAAGGAACGAGTTCCTGCTGCTCCATGCTTTCCATGAGAAGAACTTCATTGTTCCAGACAAGCAGTTCTTCAAGAAGCCACAGCAAGATCTTGTAGGACATATTTTCCTTTCAGTGTATCACTGTAGTCCAAACCTTCTGGGCCTTATTCATTGTTTTCTTTCATTTTTATCTTCAGGGTGATGATGATGATATTGACGCAGGAAAAGGCAAGTCCACCAAAGTGAGGAAGAAGGCGGCTTATGCTGGAGGTCTGGTGTTGGAGCCAAAAGTTGGTGAGTGTTTAGCCGCTCCGTCTGCGGAGCCTCACCTGTTTGTTTGTGCTCACCATGTCATTGTTTCCATCTTCTATCTTCAGGTTTCTATGATAAGTTCATTCTGCTGTTGGACTTCAACAGCCTGTATCCTTCCATCATCCAGGAGTTCAACATCTGCTTCACTACCGTCCAGAGAGGAACGTCCAACTCGCACAAGAAAACTCAGGTGTGTTGGGAGGCTGCATAGATGTTTGGGATTTTCTTTCTGAGGTATTGAGCATCTTGTCTCCATTTCCATGGTCCTCCTCAGGAAGAGGAGGATGAGATTCCGGAGCTGCCGGATCAGAGTCTGGAGATGGGCATTCTTCCCAAAGAAATCCGCAAACTGGTGGAGCGTCGACGTCAGGTCAAACAGCTAATGAAGCAGCAAGACCTCAACCCTGATCTTTATATGCAGGTAAAAACTGCTTTAAGTCGCATTGCTTTCATTTCATATATGCACATATGCCTGATGGTGAATCCCTTTCCATAGTATGATATTAGACAGAAGGCCCTCAAGCTGACGGCTAACAGCATGTATGGATGCCTGGGGTTTTCCTACAGTCGCTTTTATGCCAAGCCTTTGGCAGCACTGGTCACTCACAGAGGAAGAGAGGTACGTGACATGCGCTCAACATCATATTTAGCACAGACAACACAACAACAAACTGTGTTTTTAGTAAACCTTGCTATATACGTGGCTAACCTCTGTGTTGCGGACAAATGCGAGCTGTTTTTTTTTGGTAAATTATATGTTGTAGCAAAAGTGTGTTTTTGGTGCCGTTACAGGTTGTTGTCTAAGGTTTTGTCTTTTGTGAGTTTTGTCTGTAGTCCTTCAATGTCATATAGTGTAAATTAGCAAAAAGGTAGGCTGTTACTGCTAGAAATGTTGTATCAAGTCCCCTTGTCTTGCTCTCTGTATGTTTACCAGGCCAAAAATAAAGGACGTTTTGTTGAGCAGAAGTGTCCAGTCCTGCTCCTGAAGTCACAGTGTCCTCCAGAGTTTAGCTCCAACCCTAATCAAACACACCTAAATCAGCTAATCAAGGTCTAACTTACCCAATTGGAAACTTCTAGCTAAGCTGGAGCTAAACTCTGCAGGACATTGGTGCTCCAGCTGCAAGGTTGAGCGCCCCTGTTAAAAAGCATCTGCAATTTCCAAATTTAATCCACAAGAGGGCAGTGTAAACCCAGCCTTCTGCACGTGTTTGTGTCAGTCTGCTCCTCAGGCCTCTGGCTCTGATTTCACTGTGCTCCTTTGTGCTTTAACCAATTTGACTGATCTCTTGTTCCTTTTATGCCACCTCCTTAGCATGATTACCGGCTACCTGCTCTTGACTTTAATGAGACCAGACTTTGAAAGGCCGGTGGGGTGTAGCAATACAAACGGCGACACGTTCGCGTTCATTCGTCTCTCTTTTTCTGCACTGCCGATGGGCGGTGTGGGGTATTGTTCGAAATTGGGGGGGAACCAATAATTACAATCTCTTTGCATTAGCCCCAGCATTCAGCTTACAGGTTTCCGCTGCCTCGCTTGTGCCAAAGAAGCTGAGAAAAGGTTTAATAAATGAATAATTCCAAAGCTTACTTCTTAACAATAGGAAAAATGAAACGGAATGCTGAATCAACTGGAATTAGTTTAAGATCGTGACGTGGATCTTGCTCACGAAACTTCAGCTGTGCAGTTGTAATCCACTTCAAGTCTGTGAATATTAATATGCATTTTTTTCCCTTGTTGAGGGAGCACAGCTTGACTCAAGGGTCCTAATTACTCTGATTAGTCTTATTGTGATACATATTCTCCACTGTCAACCCTTGTGGCTGCAGACCAAACGCTGAAATCTTTCTAGAGAGATGATTGAAAGCGGAATTGGGCGGGAGCAACAAATATTTGCTTGTTGCTTTACGTTGACCCTGGTCTTTATGGCATAATTTGAATACTTGCGTGTTAGGTTGCCATTTATATATTGGTTGAGTAGCTTCGTTTATATGTGTTAGCGCAGTCGAGAAGCATGTTAACGATACGCTTTGGTGGTTTTTCCATGTCAGTAAAGATGCTTGATTTGGCCCCCGTGTAGATGCCCTTCTGAGCGTCTCGTCTTTCTACAGCTGCCTGATTGGTCTGCGGTGAGGGGAACTGGACAAGCCCCAGATGATTCTCAGCTTGTTCATATATTCAGGTTCCCAGAGCTGTAAAGAAAAGGATGGCTGTTTTCCAGCTAACAGTTTTAGGTTGTAGGAATGTTTCTCTAATGTTTCCATTAAGTATACAGGAATGTTTATTATTTTTTTAAAAATTGCATGTTCAAAACCTGCAGCTTTTAGGTGTTGTTCTAACGTTGTTGATTGGTTATAAGAACGCTGTTTGAACATTATTTTTAATTTTGTAACATTTTTGTAATGTCTCCCAAAGTATTTATAAAAAATTACTTCATGTAAATATGTACATATACTGTTAAAAAGGCTTTTTACTAATGTTACTGCAAAAATGTTTTTGATAAATTTGAGAGAATGTTAAGAGAACATTTCCTGTTAGCTGGACTGGCATCAGCTTCTAGGATTCAACGTTTCAAAATTTAAGAGGGCGAAAAGTCAACGAGGCAAACTGGTGCCAGAGACGCAGAATGTTGATCGTAACCGATGTCTAATTTGACAATTGAGTTTTACAATCGTTAAACACTAAATCCTGTTGGTCAGATGGCGACTTGGCCTCGTCTCCTGATGGATGACCTGCTGTCTGCACCATCATTGTTTTGGGAAAAGAATTACAGGCGCTTTGCTTTTAATAGAGTTAACAAATGCTTTCTGAGAAGCTAGCTTAATGCTAACCTGCCACAGGGGTGTAAATTCAGTCAGCAGGTGCTGTAAAGTGGGTTAAAGTCTAGAGGGACTGGAGAAAGTTTAAATGAGCTTTGTTTGCTGATTGGTTGGAAATATAGTAGGTTGCTTTAATTTAAGTGTCACCAGTTGCATCCCACTGAAAATGTGTCTTGTTGTTTTTCAAATGTATTGTAATTTTTTTTGTTTTTTGAAGTGAAGATTTAATGGTGTCTTATACATTTTGGTAGATCTCTGTTTAGTCCATGGAAGACCTTTAAAAAGTAAAGCATGGTCAACATGGTTATTATAAATGTTTAAGGTTTTTTTTGGAACTTGTCTGATTCCTTGCGAACAGCGAGAGGAATTTCATAACACGGGTTTAAGCCCTTGTGATTTGGCTCATTTTGTTACGTGACAAATCGGGGAAGTCCCCTGCTAGACCAGTTAGCAAGAGCCATCCGCGTTAGAGCCAAGAGCCAAGCCTTTACCAGCGCTTGTGAAATGACGTTCTGTGGCCCTTGACCTTTCCAGGGAAACATTTGTTCTGGTGCGAACCCTGCGCGGCGCTGGTATGAGATGCATGCCTCGGAATAGGCGTTTAGGGTTTCATGCCGAGGGGGCTGTCCTGATTGATGTGGCTAAATTTTATTTTCAGTTCTTTGTGCGGCAGCCAGTGTGAAAAACTGCGCTTCAGCTGTGAGCTGGGGGAAGGGTTCGGTCTTGGGTTAATCGAGTGATGTTTACAAGTTCTGTCGCTACGAACTGCTGAGGTTTCTGGAACGTTAGTTAGCCCGACCTCTCACCCCGCCTTGCCGCCAGGCCTGGACTTCTTTATACCTAGGTTAGAGGAGTTAAAAATGGTTAAAATAACATGTCCTTGTGCTACAAATTCTAGTGCGGCTGTTGGCCGAGTCCATAGCGGTGATGGGAGTAGGGTTGGGTTAAGTTAGGTGTCATCTGAGTAAACATTGTTTTCTTGCTGTCCACTCAGACGATACTTGCAGTTGTCAGAAACACAAAGGTCATTTTTATCCATCCCAGAATAAGAGATACGTGTCCCCCTCCTCCTCTGTAGGCATTGTTGCACGCACTGTTTGACCCTGTGGTCTTTGTTGGTGGATTTACTCCTGATATCAGTGGACTTAACAAATAGTCACGGGGACCAGGGAATTTTTTTTGGGTTCGAACACAAGCCTCATGTTCCCCTTGCAAGTTCTGTCAGGATCTTTACACCTTTTAATTTAGGTCTGCTTCAAGAGCGAGGTGTTATTCTGAACTAATTCCTTCTCGGCTTTAAGCGTGGTTTGTGATTTAATGACACTC
This sequence comes from Yasuhikotakia modesta, assembly GCA_036877545.1. NCBI lineage: Eukaryota > Metazoa > Chordata > Actinopteri > Cypriniformes > Botiidae > Yasuhikotakia > Yasuhikotakia modesta. Next base: position 37,944 of record JBAJNP010000934.1, on the reverse strand, counting down.
TGGCTGTCATTTAACCCGTTTTAAACATTGTTTATGACATCCATAATTCTAACAACCATTGCGATCGAGGCAGAAAAAAATGCTTCGAACTGAGGCCTGGGTTCAGTTTGGTTTTTATGTAATGATGTCATGTGTCTTTCAGTCACTGATATCGCTTGATAATGAATAGGTGGAAAGAATTGCATCACGTTGCTGCATGTGTTGAGCCGTCACTCAATGTCTGATGATGCAGATTAGCGCAGTAAACTGTGAATCGGCATCGTTTTACACCGCAGCGTCCTCTGAGAATAAGATGGAACGACTCGCAGCTCTGTGCTTAAGTTGATCAATTAGATCCAAGATACAATAGCAGGCATGCCTTGTTGTTCATGTTAGCTTTTATTTTGTTGCCTGTCAAATTAACTTTTATGCACTGCTTTTTTTTACTTCGCTGCTTAACTTTGCTGGGTGTCTGTGTGCATTTTCTGTTTGTCTTTAATCAATTTTTAAAACATTAATCTTTCAGCAAAAATGTTGCATGTTTTACTGTAATTTCTTTAAAAATATTTAAAGCTATTTTCTATTTAAAGCTATTTCTGTTAAATATTTAAAGCTATTAATTTCACAAAGCTTAAAAATCTGTTCTTTTGGCGTGTATGTGCGTTGTCAATTTTAATTGATGTGTTTTAAAGTTATAAGTTGAGTTGCAATAGTAGTTATGCCTCATCAGTGCTGACTGACCCCGTATGAGAATCAGAAGTTTCACAATCAGGTTGTGTTTGTCAGAGGATTTGAGTTGGGGCTTTGGGGACGCAGTGGTCTTTGGCAGGATATTTTTACCTCTAGTTCCAGATACCTAAAGTGATTTTAGGCGGTCGTGTTAAATCAGAGGGAGGATTTGCAGGAATATTTAACCCCCCAGAGCTGATCTGATGAAGTATCCTATGTGGACTCTGCCCATTTGTTTCCACACTGGCAACAGTGAACAATGAGTTCACACCTGTGTTATTTATTTTAACCGTGTCTTTTATAAATGACTTGTTGTAATGTCGTCTCTGTGTGTTCGCCATCATTACTTCCTGTAATTATCATTTGTACATTGTCACAGAGATGACTTTGTTACCCCCCTGCTCTACGTATGTGGGCATCTGGCTAAAAGTGTGTTTGCATGCTTTAAAGGCAATTCATTTGAGGTTTAAGTCCGTGTGTGTGTGTGTTTGTGTGTGTCTCAGATCCTCTCGGGATTAGATAGAGATGACAGTGGATGTATTTCACCCGACAGTGCCGTGTGTCTTTTGCTATTTCAGGCAGAGAGCTGTCATCCTCAAAATGCTTTTCAGCGGGACGCTTCTCAAAACAATCGTCACCAGATACTTTCTTTTACAAGGTTTCTGTGCCGCTCCGGGGCTTAAAATGCCTGCTATGATCTGCACAGAAGCCAACGGGAGGCCGGATGCCCCACAGGTGAACAAATGGCATTATACAACAGAAAGGAATGAACCGTTTACGAGAGCAGCCGCAGACTTCGTTTTTTTGTCTATAATCATTCCACAGGGTGGTTGAAATGGTTTGGAGGAGATAAATGAAAGTGTTAATGACAGACCTGTTGATTAGAACACAAAGACTTATGGGTAGACGAAGACTCGGTGCCAAAAGCTACTGTCATGTCAATCAAACCGCCATACAAGCCAGTTGCATTTGGATGAGTGGTAGTTTAAAAGTTGTTTTAGCTTTAAATCCACTGTTTGCGTGTTCTTATTGTAGTTAATTCTAACTGTTATGATGTTGAAAAGTGTATTGCAGTTAACGTATGCAATAACACCATTTACAAATGCAATAAATGGCAGTCAGTGTTGATTTCAGGTTACGCCCAATGTCACAGGTTGTTTAAATTTTTGTTCTTTGACCGCAAATCATAAGAAACGTTCAGGAAGCGAGAGAAAGCAAAGAGTGTTTAGTGATGCGTCATGGAAGAACAATTAGTCGGCCATCTTGTCATTAGTTGGCATTTTGTGTGTGTGTGTGTGTGTGTGTGTGTGTGTGTGTGTGTG
>JBAJNP010000934.1:22432-35864 GCA_036877545.1 Yasuhikotakia modesta | reverse complement strand
GTGTGTGTGTGTGTGTGTGTGTGTGTGTGTGTGTGTGTGTGTGTGTGTGTGTGTGTGTGTGTGTGTGTGTGTGTGTGTGTGTGTGTGTGAGAGTGAGAGAGAGTGTGTGATGGAGACATTAGTGATCTGATGGTGGGCTCCATAATGGCCCTCTCCTGACTCCTTATCATGTCACGCTCCAAAGGCGTCCACTCTGCATGTGACAGAGAGGGTCCCGGTCTCCTTTCCTGTCCGTCTTCCGGGCAGCTTCTTTTCCGGCGCGGCTACTAATTCACTGAGCTTCGTAATTACAGTCCACTTGTGTCACTTTTGCCCGCAGCTAGATGGGGAGCTGGGAAAAGGTTAAACAAGACATTGTTGGCCTGCTGGACAAACGTACAGCTGAACCAGAACAAGTCAGTGCCGTTGTCGTATTTTGTGTTTATTTTGACTAAGTCTGGTTCACTTATTTAACCAATTTTGGCAAAGAGAGGTGAGGGTCATTGCTACCAAGTTAACACGATTGGTTGATTGGGTTTTATCCTTAAAGCTATTTAGCTATGTATTTATCCTACATGCCACAATGAGTGGAAGCTTGTGTAGAACAGCCAGCCAATCAGATTTAAGCTGCCCATTTCAGTCAGCGATATCTATAAGATAGTGGCTGAAAACACTCTTTCTAAGACTTGAATGTATGTCATCTATACAATGCCATTAATGATTTTTAAATTAAATGGTTACTGCTCACGACTCTCACGGATTGTTTAGAGTATTCTGGATGTCAAATGTGTGTGTTTTTGTTTGACCAGCTGAGATTTGCAGGTGCAGTCACTGGACTTTGACATCAGGGTCTCTGTGTCTGCTGTATGTTTACTCTGAGACGTGTTGGTCGGTATGCGTTTAAAGATGAGCCGCCCCCCCTCGCTCACTTCTGAAGCATGCTTTAAACGACTTGTCTTTCATCAAGGCTCATTGCCACACCCTCAGTTCATCTGTGTTGTTAGAATATACGGACACACAGGCCGTGGAAAACCAAACTAACAGTATCTGACTCATGATGGTAAAACCTCGTTCTGCTTCTCTCTGTTGCAATTTTGTCTGCCAATTTCGTTTCTGATTAATATCTGACTGTCTGCATTATTAATGAGGTTATATGAATGTTGTCATTTAGTTCACAGCTGAATCAGTTGCATTGCAAAATGTCTAAGTTAATGGTGCCATACGAAATAAACTTCTTTAATGTCAAGACACACAGAAAGATGTAGACATGTAAGTGTGGTAACTTTTAACACCAAAAAAAGCAATCACCTAGCAACCGCACAGAACACCATTGCAACCACATAGTACCAAATTAAAGCCAATCGGTAAGCTTTATCAAAGCCATAGCAACACCTTGGCAACCACCCATAGCACCTTTAGCGTTGCATTAGCACCGCTCGCTGTCAGATAATGTGAATTAATTTAACCAGCTTAAATAATGAGCTGAATTAAAAACAAATGACACATAGACACACAATGATGGATCTTCAATCCTGCCTAATTAAGTGTGTGTTACTTACAAGTGTGTCTTGGGGTGACCTTGACTATGTTGGTTAATGCCGACAGCTATTCTGTTATTACTCCGATCTGACCTCTTGCTTCCCTCGGGGAGGCATGTTACACCTCATAAAGCATGCTTAAGTCCTGCTCCGGTTTCAAGGAGTGGAGCTTCCCATGCTCCGAAATAGCTTCGTCCTTGTCCCTCCGGGGGCCTGGGCTTGGCTCTGAGGCGTGTGTGCTGAGGGCTTGAATCCCGGTGTCTTCGTCGATTGCTGTTGACAGGCTGTAGAGCGTCCCGTCTCTTTGAGACCTCAGATTAGCGCCCCTTATCTCCCCGCCGACCCCCTCACCTGTCCGAGTCTCTCTCCCGCAGAGGTCACCCTGCATGCCTGCACAGCAGCAGTTGGGTGTATGTTTAAGGCTGGACACCCTGTGTAAACAGTCAATGTTATTGTGACGCTTCAGGTATGTACAGTCTGTCTGTCTGTCTACCTGTTACTGTCCGTCTCTCAAATCCACTTTGGAATTAAATCTTTTTTTTCTGTTTTTCTTTTTAGAAGGCGTTTCAGTCAGGGGAATGATAGATAAATGACATTATTATGTGAGGTAGAGGTGACATGCTTCGTGCTTCTTAAATTTGAATATTGTACATTCTAACAATCAGCGTAAACTAGGTTTAAACCTGCATCTCCCGCATGAGCGCCACAGCTCAATACGGGAGATGTGCCAACCACTAGGCCGCAACTCCTGTCATTCTTGTTTCTCCTTTGTGTTCTCCAGGCCCCCGACGCTACACTCCCACCTCCCTCCGCCTGCCCTTCATCGTTTTCTTTTGTTTCTCCTTATTTTCCCTGACAGCTGTGGTTTACGTGGGTCTCCCTGTGCAGCTGGACAGCCCTCCCTCTCCCTCGCTCTCCCACACATCATGCAGTCCAGTGGTGATTAAGACTATTAGGGCCTTATAATGACTCGGCTGGTGTGTGGGTTTGGAGCCTCATTTCAGTGCAGCTAATAGACCTCTTAGCCAATTATCCTCCATTTAGAAGCAAATCACAGAGGCTTTTTCTCTCCCCCTTTGATAAATGTTGAATTACTGAATAGATTTGCTAATTAAATTCTTTGTGTGTTTTGCATGTGCGAGTACTCGCGTCTGTGTTTTGAAGGCCGCGTGCGCGCTGTCATTTTTGTTCGTAGTAGTTCTTGCTGATAGATGTACGTTCACCAACGCGAGCGTTTGTTTGCCGCTCCACTTTGCCCGATTTGAAATTGATATTGTTCTCCACTCGCTGTGATTTTGTGTTTTTGTTTTTATTGTGTTGTGCCGTGACATGCCGTCTTTTGTCCCCCACAGATTCTGATGCACACCAAAGAAATGGTGCAGAGGGTGAGTCGTGATTAGCAAACACTACTGTAATAATTAAGCGGCGGTTGCTGCGCTTGTTATTTGCTAGCTGCGCGTGGGCCTGACGGTTTACTGTTCTTCTCTCGCAGATGAATCTGGAGGTCATATATGGAGATACTGACTCGATCATGATCAACAGCAACAGCACCAACCTGGAGGAGGTCTTTAAACTGGGAAACAAGGTAGATTAACAGGCGTGTTGCAGAAAAACGCAGTCTTGCAGTGACGTGCTAATGCGCGTATGAGCGTGACACTAATAATAGAGACGATTGGCAGCGAGCGAATTACACCAGCCATTCTGTTAGAACAGGGATGAACCAAACACTGTAACTGGCACCTATGAAATAAGTGTGTGTGTGTGTGTGTGTCCAGGTGAAAAGTGAAGTGAATAAACTCTACAAGCTCTTGGAGATTGACATTGACGGCGTGTTTAAGTCACTTCTGCTGCTAAAGAAGAAGAAATACGCAGCGCTGATGGTGGAGCCGCAAGGAGACGGCAAATACACCACCAAACAAGAGCTCAAGGGCCTTGACATTGTGCGCAGGGACTGGTGCGAACTGGCAAAGGAGTGTGGAAAGTCAGTGCATTCACATTCACTTCTGTTCTAAACCACATCTGATCCGCATCGTTTCATCCCCATTTATGTGAAATCAGTTTAACTGTTTCAGAGTCTGTCATTCTAAAACATTGACTAAAAATGTTCTAAAACATTAAAAAAAGTACTCAGGTATTTTTTTGTGTAAACAGCAATAACACAACAGTGCAAGAAATTGTTTTGATTGTGTTTATGAATTGTTATACCAAGTTGGTATATCTTTAAACTGTTAATTGAGAATCTAATTTGGTCTGCTGTATGTTTTGTATTTTACTGCTTTAATATGATTTCCTGTCATTTCCTGTTTTTACAGTTACGTGATTGGTCAGATTCTGTCAGATCAGAGTCGTGACACCATTGTAGAGAACATTCAGAAACATCTGATCGAGGTCGGAGAGAAGGTTGCCACTGGCGGCATCCCCCTGAATATGTTTGAGATACATAAGGTAATGAGTTATTTAAGTTTGTTAGTTAGTTGAGCTTTGTCTTGTAGTTCATTTGGTAGAGCAGTACAAACAACCGGTTTGATTTCTGTTGAAAACTTGAGAATGAAAATGCAGCCTTGAACGAATGCTAAGTTGTTTTTAAGTGTATGCAGAGGATATTTAGTGTGTGTTTGTTGTTCATTAGCATTGGAGATCATTTTTATAAATGCATGTTTTTCTCCTACAGGCACTGACGAAGGAACCCCAAGACTACCCAGATAAAAAGAGTCTTCCTCATGTTCATGTTGCCCTCTGGATCAACTCTCAGGGTGGCAAGAAGGTTAAAGCCGGTGACACAGTGTCTTATGTCATCTGTCAGGTAAGTGTCCAGTCCGTTTTTGTCTCTGATGTCACATGTCTCTCTACTACTGAATGTTCTGCTCTGTTAGGACGGCTCAAACCTGCCAGCCAGTCAGAGGGCGTATGCTTTGGAACAGCTGCAGAAACAGCCGGGTCTCAGCTTGGACACCCAGTATTACCTGTCCCAGCAGGTGCATCCCGTGGTGGGCAGAATCTGTGAGCCCATTGATGGCATTGATGCAGTGCTCATTGCTACATGGCTGGGTGAGACTTCCTGTCTGGTATTTATTTATTTTTGCCAAACAGAAATCTGATTCCTAGTCTGATAAAATCTGATGCTTTTATTAAATTGTCACAAAAAGCAACATATTCAAAGATGCTAATAATTGTTTGGTTTAAAAATTTCTGCCACCAAAACATTTTAATTAAATCTGCTAACTCATTCATGTAATATTTATTTAGGCTCATAATTTTGGCTTGATGGTTTGTAAATCTGCAAGTTTTAGACAGTTAAAAATATTAAGAATGTAATAAGACGGTTCAGTGTTTGCCTTTGCATGGCAGCTAGAAACCCATTTACGCCCAGTTGGAAATTCAGTTTGCTCAAAAAGTATATGAACCCTGGCACTCAGTCTCCATGACAACAGGCCCCTGGCTGTTGTTTGATGTCCCGCGGTCTGGTCCAAAACCCAAGCGCTAATTCAATCTACCCATTATGTTATCAGAACCAAGTGTAGGCTTGGTTATTCCTGTATTGATTAGCAGAACAAGTTTGTATCCAGAACATTTTGTGTCTGCCGCATGCATTTATCTGTTCCTGTAGCTTGCGTGGTAGCGCATTAGCAGTGCGAGGTCTATAGGTTAGATTCTCAGGAAACATGTATAATGAATTTGATAATCTATAGTTTAAATGCACTCAGCATTGGATGCTTTGGATTAAAGCATGTATACAATGTAAAATAGTCAGTGAACACGCATCAGTGATTTCTGCATGCCTTCCATGCTACAGCGTATGCAATCCGTGTATGCAGATTTAGCTGGTCTCTTATCTTTAGCATGACATGGCGCATATTTGCCTATAGATGGCAGCAGCCCTCGAGTGTCAGCGGGCCTGTGCTCCTCAGAGACGATGGTTAATCCCCGAAGTCTCATAGTCAACACTTACTTATGTGCTCATTTATTCACTTAGCCAAATTACCCAGGGGGACGTAGGCTGTTTTTCCCTGCTCTAGTAGTGTTCAGTGTCACCTGGGGGGATTAAATGGAGTTTCAGCTGCTGTCTCTTAATGATTTGATGATCTCAGCTGCCTGGGAAAAATCGGATAGCTGTGCTTTCTCTACCCCTCCTCTTTCCCCTTATTATATTTCCAGTTTATTCTTATCATTCGTTAGTGACATCTTCGCTTTCAAATTGACCCTCTCTCCTCTTTCAGCGTTTTACCTTTTACTCTCCCCTGTTAACATCACCTTTCCACTCTCCATAAATACAATCATGTGTATGTCTGAATCTGCAAGGCTGTATCACCAACACAGGAAGTGGATTCGAATTCAAATGTAACAGTGTGCATGGTAGAACCAGTTCAGAATTCAGTTTGACTTCAGTTTGATTTTGAAAGTGTGAATTCCTTCAAAACCGGTTTCTGCCTCTGTTAACTGATTGTCCAGGGCTCGACCCGAGTCACTTCCGTGCCCAGCAACAGCAGCAGCGAGAGGACGATGGAGACGGTTTCCTGGGTGCACCAGTCCAGCTCACCGATGAGGAGCGGTACAGAGACTGCGAGAAGTTTACTTTCTCCTGCCCCGACTGTGGCACAGAAAACATCTACGATAACGTCTTTGAAGGGACGGTAAGTTATCAACACTCTCTAAACGGGTCTGATCTAATCAAAATGGCAACCGGGGCATCCAGGCTTATGCGTTTCTATTTAACTTCCTGTTAAATATTGTGCAATGACAGGCAACAATAAATTTAAGTAGTACAGGTGATTACTTCCTCTGTATCGGGCTTTTACCGGCCTATTAATTTCAGAGCCACACGCTGTATTTATAGAGGCTTGGCAGAGATGAGCAGGGAGAGAGGGATTTCGGAAAGGGTGTATTCCTGGAGCTCTTTAGTACACAGGATGTCCGTCATGCCCCAGGCTGGGGTCAGCGGGGGCTGGAGGAGTGTGTGTAATCTGCCTCTAATTAAGGGTCCGCACACATAAGCTTATGCACAGCTTTCTCTCGTCTAAGACTCATAAAAAGTGACATTGACCCCCTGCTCTGATCTGTCCTCCTAGCTGTTTGGAGATTTTGCACCATCCTAGCCAGGGAACGCTCGGAATCATGGGAAAAACTGGTTGGCATTTACACATACTACAGCTCTGTAATGCATTACAAGACCTAATGGACTTTGGTCAGGATAGACGCCAGATTTAATTTGAAGCGAATGAAAACAAGCCTGTGACAGTTGCAGTCTGTCTCTGTTCCTAAAATGTTGTACATTTTACAACATGTTTTCTGTTTATCAATGTTGTGTTTGCTGTATTGTTAGAACCGTGATACACAACAGAACCATATAACAGAAGTGCTGTACCATTTATATTTGTATTTGTGGTATAATTGTAACATGATGCTGTGCATAAATGGTTTAATATTTTGTTGTTTGTATCCACTGTGTGTAAATCATTTTATGTTGTTGTCTTACCTGACTAAGCTTTCTTGCCTTGTTTAAAAATACACACAAACTCATTAACAACCTCATGGCATGGTGTGTACATTATGCTGATGAATCAAACAGGCCTCTTATACTCCCATACTTACCTGATAAGGTATCTAATAATTAGGAGTACAGGGTTATTGTGGAGATCAGGTTACAAGGAGGGGGTTGATGAAAGGAAGGCTTGAAAGAATGGCCTTGACTTACAAATGCGACGGCGCATTTTTTTTAATCGCAGACTGCTGCGGAGTGAGGGAGGACAACAACAGGAATGCAAACAGACGTGCTGGCCAGAGACGCTACAGATACTGAGAGACTGTATTTGCATAGACGCACAGTTAGCCCTCAAAGTGCCGTTCAGCGAGAGATGTAAAGATCATAAAACGCTAATGGCTAGCCGCGACTACCGTAGCGCAAATTGAACGCAGCTCTTCACCACCATAAAAGAAACAGTGATGTGTTTGTATGAGATGGTTAGCCTTAGCGAATGCGTTGATGCATTAGCCGTATATACGCTTGCATGGGTTCGGCCCTTCAGATTATCCGAGGCATAATGGGCACCATAAACAGCTTTTCTAGCGCACATGTGAGGTTAGATTGAAGGGATATCAGACTACAGTAGTTTTGTCCACTGTTTAACTACAGTTGTTGCCACTGTTTCTCAATGGGAGGTCTGAAGGTTTTCAGATGTAGAAAAGCTAGCGGGGCCGTAAATTATCTGCGCGGTATGGAGTTTGTTACCGGCTGTCAACCAGATGTGCAATTGAAAGCTTAATGCAGTGTCTTTTTTTTTTTGCTTTTGCTTTTGTTTTTTTTTTATAGCTACCTGGATACCCTAAAGTGTTGGTCCTTAGGGCATTGACATTATATTTTTAGCTTTGTTTGAATTTCTATTAGGTCAGCTGTAATAGCCTTTAAAAGCTTCTCTGGGCAGTGCGAGTCAACAGAATAAATGCCCTGATTATGTTGTTTTTTCTGCGTGTGGGTTGTGTGGAAATGTGACGTTAAAAGTGAATTTGCTGGTTTCCAGGGGAGCACCTTACAGCCCAGTTTGAAGAGCTGCTGCCACATCCCCTGTGGGGGCAGCCCGTTGGACCATCCCGTCCGAATCATCAATAAACTGCAACTGGACATTCGGCGCCACATCAGGAGATACTACAGCGTGAGTGTTGAATGTCTTCTAATGCTAGCCATGTGCCACATCACCCCCTGCAGGTGTGGCTGATAAAATTATTAGTGTGGGTAACACATATAAATGTTATACTTACAAACCAAGCAGACAAAGTTTCTGGTTGTAAGTTTTTTTTGTTGTTCTCTGTGCGGTTTGGTGGTATTGACCAGCTGATCACGCATTGACCAGCTGATCTGAAAGCGCTAATCTTTATTAGATGTGCTAAATTTACCTTTGACTCTCTGCCTTGTTCTAGCATGTCACATTGAGCCGTGTCAGCACCAGCCACACGTTCTCCGTCCCTGGATACTCCATGAACTCCTAATATGGGCTAATTTAAGCTTAACTTTCCACACTTTGTTTGTTTATATTATGTTGTTATTGAATTTCCGATGCGTCCTTTCGCCTCAGAGCGTTCCTGCAAAACAACCGGCGGCCCCTCCCGCTGCGTCACACGAGTTTAATTTATTTCAATCTCCTTATGGTATTGCAGAAATACAGTCTGTGGCGATGTGAAGGACGTGCAGATATCAGGCCTACTTTAAGAGCTTCTAAATGTCTGTGTATCTAATTTCCCAGCTGAGGGTTTTGATTGACAGACGTAATCACTGACTGTGTCGAGCACGCCGGGGCCAATCAGAACGAGTGTGCCAGTTTCTGGAACTGCTGGGAAGTTCTGGAATGTCGTGTGTGTTTCTGGAATGCTCGACATCACGGGAAACTCGGTTCTGACTTGTACGACAGGAGTTGCGGGGTACGTTCTCTCTCAGTGCTGTGCAGAAATCAATTAGCGAACCGAATGTAGCAAACCTCCCTCGTTGGGATGGTGCCTGTAGGTTCTTTTGTCAGTATGTGTGAAACAGCTGCTGGTTGTGAATGCAAGCCCCCCAGTGAACCCCCCCAAACCCGGCTTCAGTGGACACAGCTCAGCCTTCCCCTCCCACACTGGGAGCAATGAAGAGGCTGATATTGTGTAATTAGAGATTCCTTTCAGCTGAGGGGAGAGCTCAAATAGAGTTGTTTGTTCGCACAGATAGAAGGAAGAAAGCCTGTCCACATGAGGGGGGGAATCGCAGCTTACATGGTTACAGATTGGAAGTCAGCCGTGTTTGTTGAGTTTCCTATGGAACACCAGCTAGGCATTAATCATGTAAGAAATCGCGGCCACCTCCATCTTCAAACCCACCACTCTTACCAATAAAACCACCCTTTGGAGAGACAAAGCAAATACGCTTTCCTTTCCTCTCTCGTTTTCCTTCCTCCTTTCCTAAACACCCCCCCCCCCCTCCCCCAACACCTCTTCCTCGTTGTCATCTGCTCTGACTCCTGGCGTCTTCGGCAAAATGAGAGCGTGGCACGAAGTGGCACCCCCCGTATTTACCCCATTCTAATGTGGGTTGCCATGGCGTTTAACAAATTATTGCAATTATGTTCGTCACGCGGTTCGCCCTTGGTAACCGGCTTGGGGATGTGGCGTTGTGTTGGGGAGGGGGGTAAGACAGAAATAAATAAATAAAAAAGGTGATAATCCTGTTTTGAACAAAAGGTCAGATTGCTGAATAGAAAAGGCTTGATTAAAGCGGAGATGTACAAAGTGGACGCATTTGCGTCCATTCAGCCTCTCTCTGGCTCTGCAGCCACTGTGAATGTACAGCTGTTGATTACGGAGGCACAAAGCCCACGAGAGGCTGTTGTCTTGGGGCTTTTTGCACCGGGCTGCCTGTAATCGCAGCTTTTTTCCATTGCTAAAGAGGGCAGATCTGGATTAAGGGTATCAGAGAGGGGGCTGCGGGTGTGTTAGGTGGGACTGGTGATTTTCTAAAGATATCTGGATGGCAAAATTCCTTCATTTTTGGTGCTTGCTAGGCAAACATCATTATTGCCGTTGCTCATAAATAGAGGTTTTAGAAAACCAGCAAATCTAGGAATTAAACGTTGGCGTGGTTTGTGGTACCATAAATTGAGGTTGTTTTATAACTTTTCCAAATGATGTAGACCATATTTAGAATTAATTGATATTTAGAATTGTGTGTGTGTGTGTGACCTGTTGTCCTGGGGCTATGAAGTAATGTCCTAGCAACACCCTAGCAACTAACCCAAGCATGAGAGTGGCCTGTTTTGCACCCCACTGCTAAATTCCTTATGACCATTATGGCACCTAAGGTTACAGGACCACACATATCCTTCCAAGTCCGACACGGATAAACGAAACCTAAATCGTTGAGTTCTAATTGCAGTCAGAGGTGAACCGCAAAATTCAATGTTCTAAATTCAAGAGACACGACTGCAGCAAAAAAAGAATTGCAGGTATAGATGCGACAGTGCTACAGTGAAATGGAGAAAGTGAGCGAGAGAAAGGAGGAGAGCAGGAACATTTTTCCGGTAGCTTGCACTGATCTGCGGGCCCTCAGTCTTTGCCCAGTGTTTGGTTAAATTATGTGGAACTCATTTGACGGCTACAGAAGTGGCTGTATTCGCAGTGTCAGGTATCGACTGGTATAATTATGCAATTATGAAGCTTTATCCTGCCTCTCTCTCTCACGGAGCGAGCTCTTAGTGTTTCAATTAGATGTTTTTTCTGTGTCTTGCACTCTGATTTTCTCACTTTTTTTCTTCCTCCCTTTCTCGTTGGTTACAATAAGGATGCAAAAGGAGATTGCCTATAAAATAAGCACTATCGAGTTGTGTGTTTGTCACCTTGTTTAAAGTATTTAGTCTGGGTGTGTGGTTTCAGACATGCAGGTTATATTCTGGTCTGTGGAGTGCTAATGTATCGGCTAATATGCTAAGCTGGGAAGATTTGAGCTCACAGGCTGAAACGTTCTATGCAAGCGTTTCTGGTATTGCAACATTGTGTAGATGTCAATGAATGGCTAATGTAGTTTTATATGCCTTTTTTTAAGTTTAAGTTTTATTTTTTTGTCAGGTAAATCACTGCACCAGTAGTGTATGTTGTGCACTGAGATGTTTCACAGAAAAGACTGAATGACTGAGGGATGCCACATACCACCACAAAGGTTTCTAAATGCGTTATTTTGGAATTAGGATTTGAGGGTTGGTAAACATGTGAAATGGAGCAACAAACAGGGCCATTGTTTTTCTTTTGTTTTTTTTTTCTTTTAAAACAAATTTGGCAGACCCTTTTTTCCAAAGTGACTTACAGCGCATCCAAGCTATATATCTGTTGCCTTCAAATCGAACCCACAACCTTTAACTAGTAGCTCTACCAACTGAGCTACAGGAACACAAGCCACAGGTAATTAACTTTTGCCTCATTCCTTGCCATAAAACCAGAGCCATACTTGTGTGTTTCTGACCTGTGTGTGTTCCTCCAGCCAAAGTCTTTTTCTAAGCCCATGGGAACAGATCTGTTGGTTTAGTCTTGGGCCTCCAGAAACACAAAAGGTCTGTTAAGGCAAACAGAGGGGTGATAACACGCCGCTGTCTTCAGAATGAAAGCCAAACAGTTCACATATGTTAGGATTCAATTACACGCTCTGGGTTCCTCCCGGCCCCGGGGGTTTCTGCTAATTACCCAAATAACACCGTCCCCTCGGCACAAAACGGCACTCAGATGAGATTAATTGAGAAATTAAAACAAGCTGTTGATTTTGATAATGCTGAAGAATAACCACGTAGGCCGAATGTGTCGACAGTGCAGGTGGAGCGATAAAACTCATCTTTGGGTTCAGCTGATAAGCTTGAAAGGAGCCATTCAAAGATGCTCAAAGTTTAGGAAACGGGAGCTTATTAAGGATGTGAAGACGGTATTTCTCTTCTGTTGTTTGTTGTTTTCATGCTTGATTCTTTTTGTTTTCTCAGTTTCAGTTTTTATTTTTACCTGAAGTAATGGACAATAGGGAAAAATGCTTTATATTGGTTGTTGTTTTTGTGCTTTCTGCCAGAAGTTGTGTAAAAGTTCACACGAGACTGCATTCGCAACCAATTTACCCTTTAAAATTTACTACATGTAGTGAGTGGAAGATTTGTATTTATCTGGATATGTTTCTCTTTCTCCCTCTCTGTCTTTCTCTCTCTCTTTCTCTCTCTCTTTCCCTTACTGTCTCTTTCTCTCTCTCTCTCTCTCTCTCTCTCTCTGTCTGCCTCCCTCTCTCTCTCTCTCTCTCTGTCTGCCTCTCTCTGTCTCTCTATCATTCTATAGTAGGGGTAGGTGGTGCTAGTTCTGCAGGGACAGGTGCTTCTCTGATACCAGGGGTTTATTTAGTTCTCTGTCATTAACAGGGCATTACCCGCATTACCCCCTGCCCCCCCCCTGTAATAACAGGGGCAGGAAAGGCAGTGTCAGCAGGGGGCAGGTGCATCTGCTCCGGTCTGAGGCCTCACACGGGCCCCACCGTCTCTCGGGGACCTCTGCCACACATGCATCACTGCCGAACCACCATAGAAGAAGAAAATTTGGTTGTTGATCCCTAATCTGTGCACTAAATGGCGCCTTTCTTTCCCGCTGTGCGCAGGGTTGGCTACTTTGTGAGGACCAGGCCTGTCGGAACCGAACTCGCCGGCTGCCCATTGCATTCTCCAGGTCCGGTCCAATCTGCCCAGCGTGTCTTAGATCCACACTGAGATCTGAGGTACTGTATACGCTCTGTTATATACTCTGCTGTTACCTAACCAGTTTGTTTTGTCCCCACAGCCACTTTGACACAGAACTGTTATTGCAATGTGAGAAACATTATTAATATCATGCAAGATGAAACTGTGCTGTTGCAGAAATTGAATCTGAAATGTCACTCACAAAAATGGACAAATTTTCTATTTTTTAAGCTATGTTAATTACCCAAAGAAATCACTAAATTCTTTTTTAAACAGGCCAAATAGAGCCTAATTCTGTTTCACAGATTTCAAATCTAATGTCCCTCTAGGGAACATGTACCCTTGTTAGGAGTCACTGCTAGGCAGAAACGCTGCTGTTTGTCCAGGTGGTGGAGCTGTGGAGCCTGTGAGAGTTCTGCCTGCCACAGATCAGGCCCTTTATTTCTCATCCACTTCTGTCTGTCAGCTTTCGCTTCAGTTTCCGTCTGGTGTATCAGTTTTGTGTTACTGAAACGTTCAGTCCTGTCTGATATGATGTGGGTTTTGGTTCCTGATTTAACAAGCTGCTGTGATAAGGGGAACCAGCCTCCAGTAAGACCCACAGTGTGTGTGAGAGTGTGTGTGTGTGTGAGAGTGTGTGTGTGTGTGAGAGTGTGTGTGTGTGTGAGAGTGTGTGTGTGTGTGTGTGTGTGTGTGTGTGTGAGT
>JBAJNP010000934.1:0-22318 GCA_036877545.1 Yasuhikotakia modesta | reverse complement strand
GAGTAAGTGTGTGAGTAAGGGGAGTAATCGATAAGCTCTGACAAATCGTGTACAGATAAGAAAAATAGTGTGTATGAAAGTGTAGAATTTTATTTTTTATTTTTCTTTTAAATGTTGTGGACACTGTTGGACCTTCAGAAGGGATGTTCAGATTTAAACGTGACTCACAACATTTACAAACAAGGAGGTCAGGAGTTGTCAACAGCTGGGAAAAACCTCTTGAAACTTTTATAACATTATCAGTCCTTATATGTGAAATAGTGCAGATTATACCCCAGTGTTACTGTATGTGTTTAACTACATCATGAAAGCATTCGTTGTAGTGTTCTGTGACCAGATGAAACTTCACCTGATATCAAAAACGTTGAAGTGAGTGACATCCCTTCTGAAATCAGTGTCTACCTTTATATTTCATCTTTCCTCTTTATTGTTCTAGAGCAGAACCGACACACCCCCCTCCAATCCTCCATCACTCTCTCTTTCTCCTCCTCCTCTCTTCTGCTTTATCTGCGTCTAGTTCTGTGGCGACAGGTTGAAACCCAAAAGGACAATTTCTCTTGTCACCATCGCCACTTAGCTGTCCTCTGTTCTGCCTGGTGAGATGGCAGTTTAAACTGCCGGCTGAATAAAACATTAACTTCCTCACCCCTGTACCGTCCCTCTGCCGTCGAGCTTTACAGCTCGCCTGACAGCAAAGAATCTCCTCCAGTGTCTCCACGGACACGGAGACATCGACTACCATTGTATCCAGATTAAATGGAAGCGTAATGGGCACCCTCGGCTGATTGGCCGGTAATTTGAAGGAGTTGTACACAGGTGCAATTTGTAATATTTTCAGTAAATTAAATTTTTTCCATCTCTCTCTCTCTCCTTTCCTTTAACACTGTCTCGCCCTGTTTTTTTTTCTTGTTCAGCTGCTTTCTCATAGATCTCCAACCACAGCCGCCCCCCCACCACCACCCTACACCCGCTGTCTCTCTCTCTCTCTCTCTCTCTCTCTCGCTCTCTCTCCATTTTATTGATGTACGTTCAGGCACCCATTAGGGCTTCCTTTTTTTCCCTCTAGTGGAAATTGCAGCATGTTAATTTTCACACAAATTACAGCAATAGCAGGTATCTCTATTTGATACATTATAACAGGAGCAATCAGGGATAATTGAGTGCCTTTCAGATGGTAACCGGCGCATTCACTTCAATTCAAAGCCAGTCCATTTATCGTCTAATCGCTCTTTAAACACTGAATTTCTGGGAACAAAAATTCTTGTCATAATTTTGCTTAAGTGTATTTGGAAATCACAGTCCTTTGAGCAAGGATAATTGAAATCAAATCCCTTTCACGGGAGCTGACATTTCTACATTTCCCCCCAATTGAAATTAATTTCAAAAATTGAGCATGAATATCTTCAAATAGCAGGCAATTATACCTTTCAATGGGGAGAAATTATGTGCACAAAAAGTGGAGACATCAACTGGCGCTTCAGTTAAATGTCTTTGTTTCCCACTGTGTTTGCCTTGTAAAGATTTACATATATTGACTCGTTATGAAACCTTGTGATGCCGATCGCCTTCCTTTTCAGCTCAGCCCGTTAAAATTAACTCAGATTGGAGCATGTTTTTTTTTTTGTTAAGCCTCATTAAAGCTGTTTGGAGATTTTCTTTTTTTCCAGCCTCTCTTTTTGCAGCTGCACAGATCGGCATGAATTGAACGAGTAGCCATTTTCCTGCTACCCGGCCTTAAAAGGGATATTAAACATCCTTTAAATATAACCGCAGCAGCCATTAGGAGCTAAATCGTTACAGCGCCGTGTCTTCATATGATATGCATCATGCTTTTAGAGTTATTTATTGACATCATGTGCGGCCACTGATATAATCTTATTTGTGCATGTCGTTTCAGGGTCCCTAAAGGTCTTTTGAGGGTCTAATTTTTTTTGCACCGCTTTAGTGGCAGTGCATGGCCTTATGGTGGGACTAGTTGACATTTGGGGTCTTTCGTTCTTTATTTCATCCTCTATTACTTCATCCAGGTCTTCCGGCAGGCTGTGTTTGGTGTTCAGTGGACGGCAGTGGGAAGTGTTTCCCGGCTGCCATGTCTTTATCAGGGGGTTGTGAACGGATGGGAATGGTTGGGGTGGGAATGAGGCGGGGGTCTCGGGAGAGAGGCAATTTCACAGCTGGTTTGCTCCTCAGTCACTCGGGCCGAAAATACTGCAGATTTGTGGAGAAAATTGAAATGGTGTCAGTGCAGGAACAAAGCATTGAGCCGTGTAAAGCCGCACAGAGGAGGGGCCTCTGTTTGCAGGGTGGGGGGTTTAAATTGAATAACGTTGGACGATGTCATAGTCACGCCCCTTTTGACACCTGTCAGCACAGCTGTGAGGCTTGTCCTGGCCTCGCCTCACGTGTAAGTCCACTTATTTGTTGTGTTTTTGGTCGTTTTTTAGGTTCCTTTTAATCTACGAGTGTCTATGTGTTCGCAGGTGTTTTCGGGGAGAGCGGTTTGCATGCATGCAAGAATTCGGCACGTTTGTGTGCGCATGACAGCCCGGCCCTGCGCTGGCGCTGATTGTGGAAGCTCCATTATGGTCGCATTGCTGAATCGACAGGCAAGCCTGTTGACCAGCTAGTGCATTATGGGTCAACAGCTGCTGGGCTCATCGGAAGCTGTAGAGGGCAATTAAAAGCCTGTCTGCCGAGGAAAGAGCCCTCGCTCAACTCCTACGGCTCCCACATGGCTCTGATTCTATGGTGACACGAAGAGACTGTGACCCAATAACAGCAATTAACATAAAAGTATAATGGCTAATCAAATTGACAGCAACAGTTGTTCATCAGATCCACACACAGTGCCTTATCAAAACAAACTATTATGAAAGAGGTAATTTCAGAGCCGAACGTCTCTCTCTTTCTCTCCCTCCCCGTTCTTTTTTATTCTCTCGCTCGACCTGCGCGCCTCTGGCAGTTAGACACATGGCTAACAGTAATTACAGCCAAATTTACAAACCAAACAACGCTTCCTGCTTTTGTCAGGAGAAAGGTGGGTAGTATGCTGGCTGTTTTTGGCCAATCAGACGGTTTCACAGGTTGGGTGACTCTAAACTCAGGGTTTGACTGAGTGTGTTTGTGACTGTCTGTGACAGTGGCGATACACGCAAACACTTCCTGTCTGCACAGCTGTAATTAACACAGGTGAATCCTTAGTTCTCGCTGATTGAGCCCCACCAATCTCATTATGCGTCAGCCTTTCAATTTCTGAGACAATAACATGTACCGCTAAACTACATGAGTATGATTTTAGCTAATTGGTTTTTCCCTTTTGCTTTTTTTGTTTATTGAATATGCAGTTGAATAATCAGCAACTGCCATTTAAAAAAAAATCAAGCTTTTTACCAGTTCTTTAGTTTTTTTTAATCTTTTTTTTTATAGTTTATCTTTTTTACAAATCATTTTAACATCTCTTGTGAAAAGATTTTTTATAATTCGTATTACAATTGTCTATTATAAAGTTATATTTTTATACTGTTACTAATTTAATAACTGATTTGTGTATGATATATTTTTATAACTGATTTTTGTACATAATCTACCCATTAAGCTTCGGTGGGATTTTTGATGCAGGTGAAATTGCAGTCAGTCTCTACAGAAAATTAATATATTGAGTGTTGAAAGCTGAGGTAAATGTTGATGGTGTTGTAGCTGCAGCGCTGTGTCCGCAGGTGGTTTTTTTTGTAAGGGTTTGCCAAGCAGCAGTTCTGGAAACAAGCAGTGAAAACAATTATTTTGAGCAGTATTTGGTCTGGTACCTTTTCTTCTTTAAATCCAATTTAAGCAGTTATTTTACTTCAGTTTAACCTGTATGCTTTCTTCGAACAGAGCCAATGTTTTTAATTAATGATGGCCTTCCTGTGGCTCAGTTGATAGATTCGAATCCATGACCTTCTTGTTGCTAACACAAGCCTCTAAGTGATCACATGTATTGATAGATTCTATATATTGAATGCACTGTAAGTCACTTTGATTAAACATGTCGACCAAATCAGTGTAAAAAAAGAATGTTTCCCAGATTTTGCTAGTTGTCTCCATTTTGTCACTCTGTATGTCTGCTGTACTGTTTGTCTTGACCTGTTTGTTTGTTTTTTTCTGTTTCAGTATTCAGAGAAAACCCTGTACAACCAGCTGAGCTTCTACAGATTCATCTTCGACTGGGAACACGCCGTCAACAAGGTCCTGTCGGCCGAAGACAGACGTAAGTCTGGGCGTAAACACCTACATGCGCTTTTGCTAATTGGCCTGAAAATTCGCTCCCCAAACACCATCCATAAACGCTTGACCAGCTAGCATTACACACACACACACAACCTCACGGCGGCTGGAGGCGGGTTAAGAATTCACAGCTCCTCGAGTCGACAGCCGTAATTCAGGCGACGGATTCAATCACGAAACGGCGTGATGTGGAATGCAAAGCGGTCCAATCAGTTGGAAGGAAGAGGGGAGTGAGAAAGAGAGGGCCTCCTCTTATCCCGTAGGCTCTCGGTAATGGCGCTGGCTATGTTGATTGAAAACAGTTTTTAGATTTTGGAAAATGATAGGGCGAGTAATTGGAGAGAAGGCTAAAGGATAGCCCTTCATAAATAATGGGACATGGAGCATATGTTTTCAGCAGGCCGTTGGAGAATCCAGGCCGCTCGCGGCTGCCGCTAGCTGAGCGGCGGCTACTTACCCACAATCCTCTTTGATTGATGTCACTTGATTAAAAAGGACCTCTTGGAATAGACTTATGCATTTCTTTATTTATTTTTACATGTGCCGATGAGGTTCCGAGCGCGAGAGCCGTAGATAAATATAATGTGTAATCAATAGATGACCACTCACAACGTAGAGCAGACCGAGAGGAAAGTGGGAAGGGGGGGCTAACATGATTATAGACTTGGCTTCTCCGTGGAATTTTATTTCTTTACTTTCTCGCGTCTGTTGTTTCTGCGAGTAATTGTGGCCAATCTGTGGCGCTCTGTCAACCACACTGCCCATCACTGCTGCCAGGCCTCTAATTCCTGGAGGAGTGATTTTTAACCCTCTAGCCTTGATTTTCACCAGGCGCAACGAGAGGTGACGTTTCTCCTCCTCTTTCTCCACAAATTGTTTTCTGAAACCATTTGTTTATTCTATTATTTTCATATCTAGGTTTTACATTTTTGCAACAGATTGAAGTAAAAAATGTGGCTCGGTTTTCTATTTGTCTCACACACAGCGCATTAAAATTTGAATATAGTCGTTGGTTTAGTTCGCCTGGACTTTGAGCTCAATTTATGCAATAACTGCATTTCTTTTGTGCATCACCTTGTACGTGTGTTTGAAATACAGCACTGTGTTGGAAATTTGACGCATGGTTGACCAAAACAAAGCGCAGAGTTGTTTACGGGCTGAATGTATCTGTTTGGGGCTAGCCACTGATTTTGTTGCATCCGTTGTTGCAGGTGCATGCATGCGTGCATGGAGGGATTAACAGAGGACATCACACACACGGTTCTGAAGTATAGCTTTAACACAGTTATCCCCCCGCTCACTCTAATACTACACATTACTGTATTATAGACTGCAGGGTTTATAGGGGGCTAGGGGTGAAATTATAGGGCCTGTACTTTCTTTACCTGGTCCAGTTTCTTATTTAGACCCTGGGATGTAAGTCTGTCGTTCAGGGGTTGTAAATGCAGCTTGCAGTAAATCCAGCTTACGCTGGACATCTGTGGTGACGCTGCATTATTGCAGCTGCAGCGTGTGGTGAAAGCTAAACATGTAATAATGTTGAGGTTGTGACAGCAGTGTTAGCTTTTCTTTAATTCATAAACACCCCCCCATTAGCCATAAATGTGAGGTCATATTGACCCCAAATGTTTTTAAATTATAAATAATATTTTTAATAAACGTTTTTATATATTTTGCATTTTACGTTTGTTTATAATAATCCTTTAAATTCTTTCAAATTCATTGACATGCTGTAGTTTAAGATAACATATTGTGCTCATTTGAAAGCCTCAGAATTTCAAAACAGGAGTCCCCACTGCGTTTTGTTTGAACCCTGTTATAACCGCTTTTATTGACTGATGCTTTTACCCAAACCCAATCAGCAAGGAGTTACACCAAAGCAGACAGTATCAAATGTCAAATGAGTCAAAGAACATGATGAGCAGTGTCAGGGCCTGGCGGCTGTGTTTGTGGACCCGTTGTGTTGTACCACCAAAGTGTGTTTTCTGTAGTGCATTTGCACCGATTACTGGACCACGGCAAACAAAGGTAGAGGGGTTAAGCTGTGGCCTTCTGCTGTTGATGGTGCTGGAAAGGTTTGGGAGTGATCGAGGAATAAAGTACAGTTTGAAAAACTTTTAGCTGCCCTCGTCTCTCACACACACACCCCGGCTTTTTGTAATTTACCAACCACCTCCCCTTCAAACCGTGAGACATTTAGTGTCGTATCTGCCAGATTTTCTGTCTCTCCCTGATGACGGAGGAATTGCTTTTAAAGTGGGCATTATGCCCGACCAGCAGCACAATAGAAAAACCAATCTTCCCTCTATTCTGTGTGCTGCGCTGTTATTGTGGAGTTTTAGATAACTGGAGACGTATGTCGCGGGTAGATTGAGCGAGAAAGAGACGTTTCTTCTGGACACTGGGGATGGAGGTTAGAAGCTCCAGCTGTCTTCAAGCCCTGCTCACTGGAAGGCATCTGAACAATGGAAGGGGGTGAATGAACCTTTTGGCCAATCTGGGAAGTTAAACCAAAAAAGGCGTTAAAATTACTGGCTGGTTTGATGGAGTTTGTTTGGAGGAGGTTGCAGTGCTGCGTCTTGGCCAGAGGTGGCGCTGTAGTTCGGTTCCTCCTGGGCTGTGATGGAGGAGGGCCGTGGTGAATTCATCTCTCTGTTCCTTGATGGTGAAATTGCTGGTCAGCGCTTTATCCATTTGCAGTCTTTTCCTCACTAGATTACCTGATTCCTTCAGAGAGGAAAGACTGATGGAAATTGGCCTTCCAACGCCCCCCCCCCACCTCCACACAAACACACGTTCCCTTCACACGCAGGCAGACAGAGCGAGGTAAAGGAACAAAAAAGGTTTCTACATCAGAGTGAATCGCCAGATAATGCTACTTTCACAACCCTTAAACTGGTGTTCTCCTTTCCCACATGCTAGATTCACATCAGTGGATGCTTTTGTGTTCTGCTGTTTATTTTTTTTTATCTATTTGTGATTTTTATCCATTCTTTTTAAATTTAGCTAATGCACGCGGCTTCAAATTTCCAAAATTACCTCAGAAGGTTTTTTCTTTCAGAAATCACTGTCAGCCTTATTGCGTGTTTCCCAGGAATCGAACCCTCAACAGAAACAGAAACGCCCGGTTTTTTTTAAGTATATTAGGTAGCGAATTTGTTGATTTATTAAAGTTGTTTTATTGTATTGTAGCCTCCTTGGTAGTTTGATTTGGAGACTCTGGCTTTCGAATAGTACAAATAAAAAGTCTTCGGCCTCATTTGACTCCCATGCTAGTGTCCGACTGCCTGCCTTGGTGTTCACAGTAGCTCTGAACGCAGATTATATCGCACACATGCATTGTGTCTGCACACAGTGTGCGTGGGGCGCATTTTCTTTGTGTATATCTGTGTGTGTGTGAGTGTGAGAAACGAGAGACATTTAGATGCAGACTCTCTGAGTCTGATCTACATGTAAACCACAGTTCTCCGCCTGATTGCAGCTACTGAGTTAAATGTGGAGGCAATTTCATACACGGCGGGAGTCCTTCCATAATAAAACAGTTTTTTCTGGAGTTTTGAAAAATTAGATATCCCATATCAATGACTTCCAAATCATGTTGAACTCTGATTTCATTCTTTTCATGAAGAGCAATTCATAACGTCTTTTAGGCAAGCCCTTTGCTCTCTCTCTCTCTCTCTCTCTCTCTCTCTCTCTCTCTCTCTCTCTCTCTCAACCTCCCTCTCTCTCCCATTCTCTCTCTCTCCCTTCTTCTCTCTCTCTCTCTCTCTCTCCACATTGCCTCGTGTCTTTTGCTCCTTCTAATTCACTCTCCCTCTCCGCCACGTCTCCTCTTTAAGTGTGGGCAGTGTGATTATGTTCAGGCAGTAATGTAATTTCGCTGCATTGATAAAATAGAAATTGTCCTTTATCTGTGTGCTGATAGTGCTCAATTTGCAGGCGAGCGCCTGTGCAACCTCTTCGGGGCGCGACGCGCGCGCCCTCCCCATCCCTCCTCCCCCACGCGCTCTGCCTGCCTTGAGCTGCTGGAAATCCGCGGGTGCGATTGTCAAATCAATTATTCATTCTGTGCAATTACACTCGCACAAAGAACTTTTCTCTGCTCGGAATGATGATTAAATTAAAAGCTATTCCAGCTGCCTGATAACATCTAATAGAATATTCATAAGCAGCCCAAATGGAATGTATGATCCCCATTAACTTCATCATGCTCACTTAATTACATGCTTGTTATTGTATTTACACCTTGTTAGAGCGCATGGAAGCTGATACACTCTCTCTCTCTGGACTAGCTTAGCCGTCCTCTGTCTGTTTCTCCATCTCCGTCCGTATTCTCCTCGTTCCTCGGCTGTCTGCTGCATTTTTTTTCTCCTCTTTTCTCACGTCTTCCCTCTCTTCCCTTCAGTATCTCTTCACATCTTTTCTCGCTCTTAAAAATGCTATTTATTTTAAACGCGACCCCTGCCGGGCCGGGAGGGAACGCGAGGTCTCTGACAACCTCTGCAGCTTTTAGGTTTCTTTTATATATTCCGCACACAGTGATTGAGGGAAAAGAATGAAGAAGAGAAAGAAGAAGAAAAATTATTTTCTCCCACCTTTCAAAAATGATGACATGATTGCTTTCCCTTGATCATGCATCATCTTTTTTCAACCCCCCCCCACCCCCCCACCCCCAACCTCCCCCACCCTCCTCAGGTAAATAGTCCCTCTCTATTCCATGTATTCTGTTTTCTTTCTCACTTTCTTTCTTCTTTGGGTGGTAAAATGTGTGTGTGATAATGGTAGATGATGCTGCAGATGGTGTTTGAATACTGTCCCCCATTTTTGATGTTGGGATTTGGGCATTTTCTGTGTTTGACCTTTTTCCCTATGGGGCAAATCTGTGACTCTGTTTCTGCTACACCTGCTAATGGAGACGGGCTGTGATTGAATCTTAGACCCCCAAGTGAGTGATAAACAACACTGGGGAGCACAGATTCACTTATCCTGCCTCTGTGTTTCTTTCCTGTTCAGTCAAGAATTGTGATCTAGCAGTATTGGAACATGAATAATAAACCGTGTTTATTTTGCATTTATAACTGCATGTCTGCTGTGTCTCGCCTGCCCATTTATATCTTGAAATGTTTTTTTAATGGGAATAAATCTTCTTTCTGTTCTAGAAGCGGGACCCTTTGCAAAGACTTGCTTTTAACAAAAGTCTTTGGTTAAAGGCTTTGATTCAGTCTGTAATTCTCATTCCGTTCTGCTAGCTTGCCAGTGACTTCTCTATCGTCTCTATGGTACTGAAGGCCCTCCTGATGGGATAAATGACCTCAGATATCGACCCGATTGCATGACCCCGTGCCCCCCTGGCAGAAGAGTCTATTTAGCTTCTGAAGACACCTAGCCCCTCTCACCGCTGCTCTAGCCTCAAACTGTCTGGATTGCCGGTTCCTTATCGATTCTCAAAGACTTTCATTTGAAATGATACTTGATGGACCTCTCCAAGCACATGTCCGTGAGCGTAGTTCGATATTATTACTGATCTTTCTTTTTTGCATCAGTTTTGCCTTGTTATGAATCTACTTTAGCCCAACTACCGCCAGCTCGTTTGTTTGTATTTGCAATAAATTAAAATTGGATTCAAGTCCATTTATAATCAAATGTGCCTTTGAAGAGTATGTATGGTAGTGTACTAACATGTTTAGTTTGTGGCTCACTTTGATGATTTTAACGCATTTTCCGTTTTTTTTCTCAGCGAGGTTCAGGAACGGCTGGAAAGGTGAAAAGGAAGTGTACAAAATTCTGAAAGATGTCACAGACGGCGTCCTTGCCACCAGCGGATACTCGGAGGTCAACCTGGCTAAACTTTTCCAGACTTTTACGGCACTCAAATGACGACCAAATATCTCCAGGAGAACCAGCATGTCGTAATATGTCACAACTGTTCTTGTTATCCTGTTGGTCTGCCAGTCACCAGATTTTACCATAAGTAGCCAACGTTTCTTTCAATTGCTTTCATCTTTTAATTCCTGTCTGCTGTAAATACACCTTGCCGTTTTGTAATCTATTCTATTTTCTGCCTCTTTCTTTCCTTGACGATTGTAATCGCTGGCATCATTTTTGTAGATGATGGATCAGGCATGAATGAAGGTCAAAGGTGACGAGCTACCAGGCAATCTGCATGTAATCACCAAACCTTTCCATGTTTGAGCACCTGTCTCTTACTCTAATCTGTCTTCTTGTGTCCCATCCTATTTAGCCTTTGTCCAGGTCTAATCGATGATGAATCTGTGGTAAAATGGCCGTGATAAGGGGCTAAAGACACTCTCAACAGACCCCAGCCCCCACTCCCCCAGTAGCACCACACACGGGGTTTTTAGAGATAACAATCAGGGGTAATGACAGGCAAGTTCATGGGGGGCTTGTAGCGATTTGAAGGGGTCTTAGTTCAGTAATGACTTCTCTACTACCCCCTTCATTTTTAACAGCATGGCAATTAGCCAACGATACAGAGGTAGCTGGTGATTTGTGTAGCTTTGAACACAACTGTTGTTTAAACTCCTCTCAGACGGTTTGTTGTGTAGGTTTGCGCCCCTGCCCAACATCTCAATGTTTTTACAGACGTCAGATTCACGTTCCTCCGTTTTGCGTTGAACGTCCATTGTTTCTTATACTATTGTCCCAATTGTGTTTGATACCGAAACATCAATAAAAGTATTTCATAAGACTTTCATTTCTCTCCTCCTTACTCTCTGATTATATTATTTCACAGCTGAGGGGAGAAATGACATTTACGCATTTGAAGAGCGCGAGTTAACTTCAACAAATGGAAGGCTCCATTTTCAAGGCCTGGAGAATGGAAAGCCATGAGTGTGTGAACGCGAGGAGATTAGTCCACTTACATCGAGTCTGTTTTAAAAATGCGGTGCTCCACTCGCTGGTTCCGTGTGTTTATAATGACAGTCAGACGATGTCTTAAACTATTTCATCAGATGTCAATTTCCATAAATGCCGTGCTTGAAAAAATCGCCTTAAACGGCTGCGACTAATGGCACCGACCTTGGAGAGCGCCGCTACACTTAAGAGCTACTTTCCGTCCACGGCGTGACAGACAGCATTTTGTGCTTTGTAGGCCTTCGCCATCAATGTATTAAATATATACAGCCCTGTATGTAATTTTTCTTAACGTCTGCGTCTAGCTTGGCATGATACTTAACTGCTGAGGGATGTTATATTATTGCACTTTCGCGCGATTAAGTCGTTGCATGATCTGGGCCTTTCAATAAGACATTCCTTTAACCGTGAGCGCGCGCGTTCTCGTGCCCGCGGTGGCTGTTTTCAAACTGGGCCACTCAATACCGACGAGGCTTTGCATTCATTTACCCCACTAAGCTAATAAGAATGATTCGTTTTTGTTATGCTAAGCTTTATTGCCTGTCTTTTTGACCAGAATGGTGGTGTTGAGCAAAGCGCCGGACAAGGTTCTCTTTGATGAGGGAATTAGTGCCCTATTCTTTCTCTATTATTCATGGCATCGCGGAATATGTAAGTACCCGTGGGTGTCAAAAGGAAAGCCGGCCCTATTGCAAAGTGCTCCTCTTGTTCCTGTGAATAGGCGGCTATGAGATGATAAACCGCTTAATACACTGGACTAATTGGATGAGGGTAAAAGAGACGGAGGAATTAAGGCTCGCCAAAAGGGGACCGGGTTCCAGTGGCCCGTCATTCAGGCCTTTTCATCGTGATTTCTTACTCTAGATCCAATAGGAGACGAGAGGTGCATCAAAGCGCCTTCAGTTCCTCCGTCTACCCCCGGTGTCTCCGAGACGTCGGGATGGGAAAGCGCGATTATTCGCTGGCTGCGTGTTGATGCATTGATGCAGAGACCTCAAATCACGGGAATGCATGTGAAAGTTTGCCACACGTTTTTTATTATTGAACTATAGAAGTATTTTTAGAGTTTATCTTGTGTTTTTTATTCGCGTGAGAAGTTCAAACAGGTGTTTTGGGCACCTCGCGGTTCTCAGATTTGGTCTCCACAAAGCCCGTTTCTCCCTCCGTGAATCGCAAGACGGGAGTTTAAAGAGAAAAGTCGCCCTAAGCACTTCAGGTCAATGCCTCTACAATTGTGTCGGGCATTCCCCAGATATTACGAGCAAATTGGTTTGCGATTCATTAATAATGTTCACAATAAGATTAGGGCATTCTTAAAAAAATCTCATAAAAATCCCAAGAAGTGGGCTGTACGCTCCAGTGGTCGCTCCGCAAATAAAGGAAAGTCATGCACCTCGCGCTGGAGAGAAAATTGGTTTCCTTTGCTTAATGCCCCTTTGAACACGTTCTGCCCCTGCCATGCATGCTACGCAACATGTTTAATGTGGACTTGCAAGAAGAATTTGTCGTGTTGTGGGACCACCGTTCCCCCCTCACCTCCCATCCCGTCTTCATTTCGCTCCCATTTCCATCCTCGCTGATCCTTGTTGTTTGTGGCGTCATAATGAAACGGATTAACGCGGGTAAAACAAGGAAAAGGAGGAATCTTTTCAGCGATAATGGAGAAAATTAATCCTGGAGGTAATTTCACGCGATTTGGTTCGACACCATGGACGGGTCAAATGGGGGGAAAATGACTTGGGTTGAATGGGGCACATTGATCGCGGTAATGGCATCGCTTCTCGCGTGAGATCCAACGGAGAGGGATTTGGGGAATTAAATGCGGAATCCGAAAGAAAGAGTTTTTTGATAAACTGGTTGTTACTTCATTAATGTGAAAAGGACTTCGCCGAGTCGGGCCATTTACAGATGTTGCGTCCAATTCAGCGCCTCTACAAGTTGTAGGGCCTGTTTTGTTAACAGACGGATGAAATAAACGAGTAATTGCAAGCCGACGCGTTTGGTCAAGGGTTGGAGAATAGCACGATATGAACACATAGGGCTCATGCATCAATCAGACTTGGGGGAAAAAAGCTGCCGTTTTGGATATGCTCCATATAAATGGCCCTGGAATTATTCTCAGTGATCTCAAACAAACAAATAACATTTTACTGTTATATAATGTTTCATTGCATGATTGTACTTTGTAGTATTTTAACCCTCCACCGGTGTGTTAATTGATCCATGTTTTAAGTGACCACTTAATAGTTTCTTAGTAGAAAATCCCGACTCCCCATCGAATAATTGGCTATTTAACACAAAGTGGTACGTAAATGAAAACCCAATATAAGTAATGGATGCTCATGGCTTAGTTTCCAGGAATGGTGAACCTGTGTATTAATTCCTGTGTAATGATGTTAACGAACATAAGTAGTAATAGGAGGTTAGTTATTTGTTGTACATGAATATTAATAATCATTTTATAGCTGGTTTTGTAAATGAATGCATTCCTCAGACAGCCAACATAACACCTGACACGTTTTTCTTTTCTTTTTGGTCTTTATGCATGTCATTTAACTAAGGTAAATATATTTTGATTGTTTAAAGTTTACATTATGTCTACTTTTTTTATTTAAAAGTTATTACTAACTATTTAAAGCCATTACTGTTACTACTACAAGAACATAAAATGAGATTATGTATTAAACAATTGTTATTGTGTTGTGTAAACCATTGTTAGAATGAATGCTTTTGTGCGGTGGAATTAGAAATTAAGGGAATTGGCTGTAACCTATAAAAAACTACGGTTGTCCTTTTTGTAGTTTTAAATAATACAGCATGGTTTCGCCAGTCTCTTTATTTAACTGGTCTCTGCGCGACAGGCACAACTCTCACTGAATAGCAAAACACCCGGCCTGGATTTCAGTCTCTACCGGGTGACATAAATAATCATCTAAAAATCTAAATTTTCCAAAATCAAATGAACAGAGGATGAATCTACTTGAAACCATTCCTACAATACTACACATTGTGAAATAAACTATTTTTTCATGTCATTTCGCCTTCATTTTTAAACAGAGCTATATATATATATATATACAGGACCCTTAACAGATAGGTAAACAAGCTAAAGTTATAATTTTCACATTGTTCATCCTTGAAACAAAGCAATTCCTTTTTTCATCATTATTTTCACCTAAATATAATATTTAACGTAAGAGATTGAAACAAACAGAAAGTAAAGCTGAGATATTTTCAGAAATTTGATTTGCTAATATCGAGGCCAACAATGACTGAATGCGTCAGTTTAGATCGTAGAAGTTCCCTTTGGCGTAGCACTGGGAGAAGACTGAGAAGAAGTTCTGTGTCTACCGTGGTGGAGATGTTCCAAGGTTTCTTCTCTGTGTAAGTTAACCACATTTCCTCCTAACCCAAAACACTGGATTACTTTAATGACTTTCCAAGCACAGTCTTCCTAACTTACTCTCTTGAGGTTCCTACATTATACTAAGAAACTCTACGCTCAGGAGCTGTAAGGGTTTGGAAACAAAGTTTGGAACACTGCATGGATTTTGGTGGTGCTGTCCATCATGGGATGCTATGATGATGGTGACTCCAGTGTTTGGAGGGTCTCCGGTGTGCTAGTGCTATATGAATTTGGTCGTGCTTTTCTGTTGAGATGGTTTCATTATTTTTTTTGTATTTAGAGAGAAAGATCAGCACACTTCTTTCCCTGCGGTGCTGGATGGCAAAATGTTTAGCTGGGTCAGCTGGGCTGAATGTTCCTTTGCTTTGAGGCGCAGAGCCGCGATGCTGGACGCCCTGCGGTCGGCGGCCGTGGAGGATGAGGAGGAAGAAGGTTCTGGCAGGGTTGCTGGCGGCTGCACTGGACTTTCCACCGGCGGTGCGGCCTGGCGCAACAGAGCAGCGGCCGTGGAAGCACTGGTCAGGGGACCCATACTGGAGAAGAGTCTGAAGAAGAGAAGAAATTGGACATTCATCTTCATCATTCATCATCTAACACATGCAAGCTCACATCTCTGTGTAAATGGTAACAAGTGATTATTATTGCCACTTTAATGCAGTAACTAATATTAATTATTTATGTGAATGATTACAGTAATATATAAATTTTTGAATCTGTATTGTGATTGTAAATTGTTCTTACCTGCCAAAAGTGGGTCCGATGAAGGCTGGATGCCTGAACATCGCTGTGCCCAGGAAGGTACCTAATCCAAGAGGTGTGGCCGGAGGAAGGGCGGAGCTGTTGGGTGGCGGGGCCAAACCTGGGAACGCTGCTGCGGCCGCAGCTGCAGCGGTCCATGCTGACTCCAGAGCCGGGTGAGGATGAGGTGGGAACGGCCCTCCTTCCAGGTAATGACTCAGGGGGTGAGCAGCTGCCAGTGGCCCAGGAAAGGGAAGCCCTGCTGGATGAGCCTGGACACCCGCCTTCTCACGTTTCCTCCACTTTGCTCTTCGGTTTTGAAACCAAACCTAAAAATTGTGACAAAAGCCTCATTAGAAGACCTGAACCTCAACTGATACCTTCTGGTTGTAGATGAATAAACCAGTTGTTGGAAAACTTAAACATGATGCTATTCATTGTAAAGGCAGGAAAGCATTGCTTCCATAAAATGTATTAAATAGTTAGTCTTGAGTAGCTGAAAACTGTCTCTTCACGTTTCTGAAACCCATTAATATTCCACCTGACAGCTTGCATGGTCGCTTAAGCATGAGCTTGTCGCTTCTATTCATGTGCAATATTTGCTTCGCTTTAATGAAGTGACAAATAGGCTGGAAGTCAAGGGTAATTACATGGCCCCAAACTTACGGTCTGTTACGCTAACTTTGCCGATTAAAATCTGGTTCACGCAAACCCAAAAACAGGGTGGAGCTGTAGTTAAGAGTCGAGTTAACAAAAGACGATGAAAAAAACACCATCCAGTAACAATTAATGCACTTTAAATGAAATTCCTCTAAATGTAAGGGCTATTTAATTTTCCCACGATCCCCGCGGTATCTGCTAAACTCCTCCAGGATTTGCCATAGGAACATGACATGCACACACCAGGACCAATAATGAAGCAGAGTGTCAACAGAACAACCAACGGGGACCTCGGCCCCTCACACATGCTCGGAGCTGTTTTCATTACACGGCCCCTGGGGAATTTATTAGTTTTTATCACCCCCTGATCGTGCCTGTTAAGTGATTTGTTCTGCCACGTCTCCAAATTGACATCTGTTGTTTTACACGGGCAATAACCCCGGTAGCTTCGTGTTTGCACTGTCTCTTTGGTTATAAGAGTTGGGCTTGAACATGCGAGCCACGCTCTGAATGGGGAAAGGAGGGGCTGCAAACACCCTTAATAGTCTCTCACTCGTTCCAAGTGCAAGGCATCGGATCAATGCCGGTCTATTGCAATCACAAAATGGGAAATCAAATAGCATTATCCCCCCATCCCTCCCTCTCCCCCTCGCCAGCGATGAGAATTCAAACACCATTTTCTCGCTGGAATAGCAGTGTTTGCTCTCTCGCTAAGTGCGCTTTTATGAATCAGGGGCGTCTGTGTAATTGCCGCTAAAATGTTCGCTCTATTGTGTGTAATAACTTTCGATAACAGGAAAGACCTCGGCGTGACGTGCAGGGTCATTTAACCAAGTTTACGATTGTCACTTTAAAATGAAATTAAATCTAGACCATTAGCTATATTGTCTCAACGTCTGCAATCATACACGTTTTAAGGATTCATATATGCCCGTTTCCTTCATTTGCGGAATATTGACATGGTGCCATATGCAAGCAATTGCAATCACTTTAAATTCAACAATGCGTTAAATAAGTGGAGGTTTTAACTTCCCCACTCGTAGTATAACTCGTAGCACACGGTAGCATTAGCGTATATTAAAATGAATATATTGTGTGTTCAAAATAGCTTAAATATGCTTTGCAAAAACACTTACTTGCACGCGAGCTTCTGTAAGGTCCAGTCTCATCGCCAGCTCCTCTCTGGAACAGAAAATGGATGATCAAAAGCGTGCAATATTTTTTTTTGACAAACAGTAAGAAAACAATTTTGCCTAAATTGTCAAAAAACCATGAAAGCAATTTGGTGCTGATGAGAATCGAACGGATAACTTGTACATTTTTCATAATGGGTCGTTTCTTTGGGCGAGGCTTCAGTGTACTGTAACGACATAATGATGGAAATAATGGCATCCAGGCTATTATATGACAATTGAGCATTTACTGAAAATATACCTGGATAAATTTAGGACAATCGTCTGTCCCCGGAATGAGCCACGTCAATATAAACATCGATATTTCATGATCAACACCGAAATTTTTGGTTAAAGAAAAGCGCTCCTCGCTTAAATTTGCCTGTTATTAGGCTGAGGGATGTTTTGTCAGGTGAGATTTTTTTCTGATATTTAATAGGTTTGTGTTGTGTGCGATATTGATCGTTTGTATTTCGTACATTTTCGAGACGAGAAAAACGCGTCTGGGGACAATATTTGAAAACGAAAATAAAATCCACAAAATTCTCATTTATGCTCAATTTCCCTCAACAACGTGTTTATAATGTTTCTCAACAACGCAAACAATAAGTTGCACATCGTGTTACCTATATAACATTTTGCAACATAAAGACACTTTATTAATATAGCCTTTTTATTTATTTTAGGCTAATTTCATTTTCCTGTTTTATTTTTGGGGGTTATAATATTTTTTCAACTGCTGATAGTGGAAACTATGTTATGTTTACATTTGTACGGACTTACAAAATAGCAAGTAGTCTAAGATTTCTAATAGTGACACTGAAAATGCATCTTATCAAAACGAATTAGATAAAAAAATAGATTAATGTTTACATGCAACATTTTGGCTTCATAGATGTTTTCATTTGACGGTCACAAATGCTGACGGTGTTAACTAACTTACCAATAAAATAATATCTTAATATATTATACAGAACAGGAAAAACTATTGTTTTTTTAATAATGTGTGTTATTTTGTGGGGTATTTTACACGGTATACAGCGCGTCTACCTGGTTTACGTGAAACGGTGCAGTTTGGTTTCGTAAAAGCATCAAATGATTCGCCTTAAATAAAGTGAATATATGTAGCTTTGATATACAAATACAATCCACAACAGTGACGTTTTCATATTTCATGCCTCGATGTCCTTTTTGAGTTGATCAAACCTTTCATCGTTTAGATGAATGTTTTCTCTAATAAATTATTTTTTACAAATTTCACATATGCTCACGATCCATATTTTACATAAATACACAATGTATATAAATGTTACACCAATAAACATTTATAGTAGTATAATATTACGATATTAGTAAATAATATTTCTGGTTTAGTTCTACACGTTGTGTGATTTGTTTACAATCTTCATAGAAATAATGTCTAAATATAAACTGGCTACTAATAAATATTAAATGGTCTATATGTTAGTTATCCCGAGCTACGATGATGTGAAATGGTCTTTATAAAATGGTTTGAATCAGTGCCGTTTCTTTCTGTATACAATAAAATTAAAAACATATCTAAATAATAAATAATGTTGTTGCTCATAGCATTTAAAGCACGTTCTTCTAAAATATACATGGTCAGATTTATCTTTATTTTTTACCTCTGTTATTGTTTCTGTCGCTGTTGTCAAAGTCTGAACGGTGGACTGTCTAAACAACATTTTTGTAAACAACATTAGAAACCGGCACAAAGCTACGTTGTTACGTAACCCTGTCTTTTCTATAACCTGGATATTTCTAACTATATGTCTACCTGGTAAACACGTCAGGGTAGTGTGTCTTCTGAAAGGCCCTCTCCAGTTCCTCCAGCTGATAGCTGGTGAACGTAGTCCTGTATCTTCTCTGCTTCCGTTTAAGCATCCCTTCCTCCGAGTCGCTGCCGGCGGACAGACACACGCTGTCCTCTCCATCTTTTACATCCGCATCGTTGTGCATGCTCTCCTCGTCTTTGGGAGACAGGCTGGCGTCTCCGCACGGCTCCTCTTTGACCACGTCTTCTTCAAACTTCAGCGTGCTGAGCTCGACCAGGTCCTGTGCTGTGTGCTCAGGGCTCTGGCCTTCATCGCTCTGGCTGAAGTGCGCGTTCTCCCTGTATGACTTGCTACGGCTGATGCTCACTTGCGGTGCCTGGCTGATTTTGAGGCTTTCACAGGCTTGATCCAACAATCTTTCCCTCTCGCCCTTCTCCAGGTGCTCGTGAAACCCTCTCCCGGCGTCCAGGTACTTTCCTCCGGGTCCGTAGAGCCGGCGCAGCTTGGGCGGCAGGTGCATGTCCGAATCGAAAGAGTTTTCTTTGGAGGTGACTGGGAAAAAGGAGACAGACGGAATTAGCTGATTCAGGTTATAAAATATATGTATTTGAAACGCGCTAAACTTACATTGCTGCATTACCAAACATTAAACGCGCGCACTTCTGTCTTTAATATTCCCAACTTCAAGCAGTTAAATAATATACCCAATAATATCAGAGCAGTCAAACACTGCACGTCCAGTTTGATTATTTGTATCTATTTACTGGTTCGCAAAAGTTCAAAACTTTCAGGACTTTATATTCACACCCCAGCTGCAGTCCAGGCGCGTCTGCGTCTGCGTCTGCGTACTATTTCTGTATGCGCGTTTCCAACTATAAAGTAAAATGCGTGCAAAATCAGTCGATCGCAGTCCGTGTTTGTTCAAAACACTACAAAAGAAGCGCAAATCACACTGAAGGCTTACATGGATCAAGCTTACCTTCAGTGGACTGGTCGTGGTCCGCTCTGGCGGGGGCTGGCAAACTTTGCGCTCCCAGTTGTCTGACTTTGCACGGGCTTCGTCTGCCCAGTATACTGTCTATGCAGTACGAGGAAAGCACGGTGGGCGACTTGCTTTTACATTCACTGCGGTCGCGGCTATCGTCGTCGTACTGACTGCTCATATTTGTTTCGACTAAGGTTTTGCTCGAGTATGCGTCCGGTACTCTGTTGCGCTATATCTGAAACGTCTCTCTCGCCTGTCTCACCCTGGCCGCTAATGCCATATGCACTGATCCGCAGTCGCTCCGCTCTCCATTCTGTTGCATTGACGTGTAACGCAAATCTGATTGGCTCCCAGGGGAACAAGGGGGTCTTTATATATTTTTCTATTAAAGTTAAACGGTATGAACTGATCGAAGGCTGTAATAGTTACTCGAAGATCACCTCCATATTTAGACCGAAATTAGATTAAGATAGAAAGGGACTAAATATATTTAACATCAAACCTCGGAATAGGATGGTCCGTGTAAACAACTAGAATAAAAACATTTAAGAGTTAAGAGACACCTTTAAAAATAGTAGTAGATATATACTACTATACTAACATATAATATGTGTACATGTCTGTATGTTCTTGTAGGTTGATATATATACACATACAAAATACACACACATATATATATATATGTAATATATATGTAATATACACACACAAAAATATATTATTAATATTTACGTTATATCCCTTTTTTCCCCTGATATAAAAATATAGAAAATCAATTATACAAACACCTACCAGAATATACGACTAATCTTTATATTTTGAGAATCGTGTGGAAAGTGAGTCTTGCTATTTTACACTATTGTGGCACACATCTATTTTTACCAGTTCTAAAAGGGAGACACAACCCGTTTAGTGGAGGCAAAGCCCGACCGACAGCACCGTTCACCTGGTCATTCAGTGGGTACGCGCGCATATACGCGCACCTGTCCTAACAGCCCGTCCTCTCAAAACGAAGCGATCAGACAGCTATAGATGATTGACTTAAAAAGTGAGGGTGGCGATAATAGGCCGCTGAGTACGTACCGCAGGCAACTGGACTCCAGAAGACTGGAGAGACAGATTGAGAATGTAATTTTAAATGAAAGTCTATTTAACCTGCTGGGCATGGCGTGACCCTGAGCTCCGCTCAGCACCCATCCATGTTTAAAAGGATCGTTTTCACAATTCAATCCCAAACTTTCCACGAAGCTGCAATTTAGTCCATCTTCTTCATAGGTTATACTGTATGGTGCCACTGACTAATATCAGGGCCCTGAAAACAGAAGATGCTTGAGTTTAAACACATTTGTAAAACTTCAGATAGTTGACCTATTTTTGCACCTATTTTTTTATATGAGGGACAGCTTTGTTTAATCCACGTAAACGCCAACATTATTCCTAAACAACGTTGAATCAACGTTTTAAATGAGAACGGGAACTTCTTGCCAATTACGACAAATTATTTCTTTCCCGAAACTTCAGCACCGGCTACAAGCAGATCAACAGAACACAGTAATGACAATAATAACAATATAAGACATTTTTCTTCGTTCCCAAACAGCCGCGTAATGCAGACGGGTATTTAAAGTCGCTATGTAATTTAGGGGCACAATTTGATTCATTTATACGCGCTCTGTTATTAACCCAAGAAAAGAAATGTCAGGGACTATTACCGCCAGCAGGACATCCGCGCTTTGTTTAAATGCACTAATTACACGCACGCATTTGAAAAAAATGCGCAATTTTCCCATATTCAGTCCTGAGTCTATTTAGCGCTCAACGTGCGGGCAGGCAAGCTGTTAGTGGGTGCCAGTCAGTTTCACGCTCCTCTATTACCCGATACCACAGTGTGTCATATTTTCACAACAGCCTAACTTGATAATTTCTACAATCGTCTTCTGTTTTGCAGGGTTTACGTGGCCCATAATCCTTTGGGTTTTGGCTACGCGTACGCAAACCACCCCCGTTCCAATAACTAGAAGCTTTTCTCACACTGTAAGTAACAGTAGGTGACACGTTACATCGTTTCAGTGATGTTATACCCGTCGACAGCTGTGTCTTGGTGTGTGTCTACATTTCTGATGTAGTCCTCAGCGCTCCCGTGTTTTCAAGCAGCGCCATCTCCTGGTGTTAACAACAGCCGTCGTGGGTAAAGCAAACTGAACGAGGACTGCGTCACCGGGGGCAAGTTAAATCATTAACCGTGTACGTGTGGTAGATTTCAGCTAACTATCATTAGTGACTAATAGTCGGTGAAAATTATATTATATAAAATTATAGTCGGATATATTAAATCAAAACTTTCTGCATTCATATCCATCCATCCATCCCTATCTATCTATCTATCTATCTATCTATCTATCTATCTATCTATCTATCTATC